>JANPWT010000009.1:4386330-4397010 GCA_024678245.1 Erythroxylum densum | reverse complement strand
CATGTACAATTATTTTCATGTGCAGAAAAATTCACTATTCATGTATATGTGTATGGCATATTATGCATGAGCATGAAAAAATATTTCTAAGCCTCTCATAAATCACTCACATTTGCTATTTTAACCTTCCCACAGGTAATGAGATGTTACAAACAACTTCTTGGCTTTAACTATACTAGTAGAAGATATAGTGAAACAGTTATATCTTCTACTAGTATAGATAAACCACCTGTACGATGCATTTCACCTAATAATGAATTAGTATAGAACTTAAATAGCTAATTAAGTCAAATAGCATAATGAACCCAAATTTGAACACATGCATACCTAATTGAACAAACATAGTAATTGGAATCGATGATTATTCCCAAAGAACTAATTTCCCTAATCCTATACCGACCATCGGGAAATTGCCATAGCCTTTATTTTCATTTATGTTCTCTTGAAGATTTGAGGAAGCTTTACACAACACATAGTACATAAAATCAAACTTTCATCTGATAGTTTCCTAACAGAAAATGAGATACAGATAATTAAGGAAAAGAGGTAATTTGGATGATACTAAGAACCTTGAAGAAGATGATTGGCCACTGAAGGCAAGCGGTGATTAGACTTTGATGAGGAGATTAGTTGTTCACCGATTTGTTTTTCAATAGGGAAAATTTTTGTCACATTCCTCCCAACAGAGCTCATTTCCTCCATCATAAACTAGTCTCCACATTGACATTTCGTGACGAATTAATGTTAACAATTTTATAATGAAAAATCAATTTAACATAAAATTCATTATGTTTACTTAAATTCTTTTAGTAATCAAATCCCTGGGTGGAATGAACTGATCCAAAATTGAATGGAACTTTACTATACAAATCCTAAGAACAACAAAAAAGGTCATTCCTTTTTAGTGACACTAAAAACGACCGTCTCCTCAGCAGCTTGTTATTTATTATGATCAAAAACACCATTTCTCAAGTCCAACATTAGATTTGAACCAATTCTCTTATTGAAGATACATTTGATCTGATCGATGAATACTTAGGAAAAAATTTTGTATATTGAACACATAGTAAAAGAGTCTAAATTACATATATAACAACAAACTTAAGGAAAAGATAAGAAAAGAAGAAAAAGCAAACCTGGAAAAAGTTGAGAGAGAGAGAGAGAAAAAAGAGAGGAGGAAGATAGGAGAAGAGAATTGGCTAAATGTTGAAAATAGAATGAAGTATATAACATCCATTTCGAAAGTTAAATCATCAAACAGTTGGCAGGCTTTCCTCAAAGAAGCATTAAATGTGGGAAAAAATGTCAACTCATATACAACCAACATAAAAACACAATTGACCATTTTTCAAACACAAACAAAAAACCTATACAACATAAAAAGAACACAAAACCCACATAAAATTTGAAACGTAGTGAAAAAAAGGCATAATAAAAGGAGGGTTCTTGAAAATAAAAAAGAACAATACTAACATAGGACACGACGCTTTTTTGATGGTGAAAATTGCAAAAGATGAAGACCATAGAGAAGACGACGTTTCTTCAAAAACACGATGCTAACACAAAAATCAAGAGAGCTTCATTTTTGTGTTAATAACCTAGTAGAAAACGACATTGTTTTTTATTAATTCAGAAGAAATATACCATTAGGTGATGATTCAGATAATCATTGCCTAATCGTGACCCATTACCATTTAGCTTAACCTTTAGTGACAAAATTATATAAAATATATAAATTTTCAATAACAATACCAAATTTATATATAATAAATATAGAATGATGATTAAATAGACTAATATATTACATAAGTAAGATATGAGAAAATTTATCTATTATCTAATGCATTCATAAATCATTATACTATTTACAATTACTATCTATACATTCATATAACATTATATTAATTACGATATATAATTATATTTATCGCAATATAATTAAAAATAATTACGATATAGTAAAAAAATTCTAAATGAATATTACATCATATTGTTAAAACTAAAATTTAATAATATGGTCAATGATTGTAAGTGTAAAAGTAAATCACGTGGGTTTTAGCGTCAAGGCGGGAAAACTACCATGTCCACCTGGTATTGAGTCTAAGAAGACTTTTGAAGTTGGACAAAGCTTGACTACCCAAAAGACCAAAGAAGAGCCCATACTTCTAGTCTTTTTCCAATAAGTTAAGAAACATGGCCTCTAATTTGGAATGATGCATAAATAACCTATTTCATTAAAGAAATGGAAAATTTGGATGATGATATTTCTGTATTTAATGATGACAGTAGACCTTGATCCTTATTTGCACCATCATGTTCAGAGATTCTATCTTATCTTTTAGCAGTATTATTGGGACCTAGCGCTTTTCCAATAATTTTTACTTTTACTATGCACTTTTGTACTTTACTTTCCATTATTGTACTATGTAAGGTTGTTATTTAAAAGTTATTTATTTTGTTCTTCCTTGCTTGGCCTATAAAAGCAAAGTTTCTTTTCCTTTATAATCACTCATTATTTGCGCCATCAATAATATGAAGTGTATTTTCTATTTTATCGCTTTCTTCTAAGTTTTCTCTCTCCTAAAAGATTAATTTATGAATAATGTAGATCTAGTCATACAGAAAGACAAGTATACTCTATATTTGCCTCTTTTTGAGGATCCTGTGTATGAGAAAGCCTTAGACTGTAGATCCTGTTTAAGGTCAAAATTATTCAGGACAGGATTGGTCAGTTTACATTCCTAAAGGGCTGGCCTTAGAGAGTTGAAGCCCTTGAAGAGAAAAAGGGCTTATGTCTCAACTAGTATAACTAGAATCTCAACTATAGTCAATCCTAGGAGGAGACACTGAGAATTGCTTAAAAGAGGAATTAAAGGACAAATTGGTCTATTTGACTATCTCTTGAAAACATATGTGGCTAATTTAAACTTTTTTATAATTTTGTTTGCTAACTGATAAGTTTAGAAATACCTAGAAATAGGCATTGACAATTTGATTTCCATTAATAGATAATTTCATATTAAGTTGTAAGTTCCATAAACCTAATCAATATTCTCAATATTAAGCTTTAGGTAATTTGTAAAAGAGTTAAATTACATAAGACTCTGATGGAGTATTATTAGTATATTATACTGTAAAAACGTATTGCAATTGATATCATGTTTATTGGTAAATCGAAGCAGAATATGATCTTATATGCAACGGAATAAATACAAATTTTATATGATATATAAAGTATAAATCATAATTCGTACTTTATAGTGAAACTTGATTATTTTCTTATTATTTCCCTTGAAACGTATTAGAAATCGACTCATCTCAATTACCATAGCTGCATACGCATTAGACATCTAATGGTAAATCTATAATTGTTGTTGAGAGGATTAGGTAAGAAGTGTTAGCACCTTTAAAACCTAAATCTATTTATAATAAGACTTAGACTTTTAGTAATTTAATTGAAATAAAAAATTATTTTTAATGATCTTTAATGAAAATGAAAATTAATTATAATTAACTACCAATTGGACCTAAATAAGATTCAATACCTCATATTGATCCTTATTTATTACATATCTCATATTTAAACATAAAGTTTATCAGATTTTACAATCAAGTCTAACTTTTTTAAAGTTCCTTTTCTCTTTTCAACTCTTTTTTGTATATGACCTATTAAGTTCCTAAATATGTTGACAATAGATATAAATTCAAACCCTAATGGTATGTTTGGTTAAAAGTTTATTAATGGAATAGAATGTAATACTATTTCATCGTTTGAGATGAGGGTTTAAAATATAATGAAATGGAAGGTAATGGAAGAGGAGGGTTTTATATTACATCTCGTTCCATTTTAAATAGTAAAAATAAAAAAAAATCGATTTGGTGGGTTTAAGATGAAATATAAAATGATAATTAACTTTACACTATATTATATTATAAACCCTTCAATCAAATAACATTTAACTATATTACACTATGAATCCTTTCATCCCTCCTAAACAACAATTTTTTAATATTACATACATTTATATTCCATTCTATTATAAACTATTTCATTAACTTATATTATATTCCATTTCATTAAAAACTTTACGTCCGATCAAATATAAATTAAATCATATTTAGGATTAGATAAATTAAACTTTTTAAATCCATCTTTAATTGTCTAAAAAAATATCTATAGATCAAAATTAGTATGCATTATAACCACCCAAATCATGGTATTACTAAAAGAGTGGCTTAGAGAGAAATTTATAAGATACAAGATACCTTTAAATAATTATATTATTAAACTTCAACCAACGGTGTAGCTTCAAGACATAAATCAACATCGTTATAATTTTAACACCATCACAGAAATCATCCAATGAAATACTAATTACATCACTCGTCGTGAACGAGCAAGTTCAAATTATTTCTATATTTTTAAATAAGATCTTAACTTTTCAATGAATGGGTCTTGTGAGTTGTGAGTCACACATTCATGTTTACCTATATAGAATGTGATTACGTAAGTTCACGCTTTTTCTTCTTGGGACGACGAGTTCATTGAAGAATTACTCTTTATCTTTTTTCTTATCAGAAAATGGAAGTTCGCACCGTAAGTCAGGAAACGGAAACCGTAATATAAGGCAAGTTAAGGCATAAGAGGATAGCATAAGAACAGAGACAGGAAATGAAACAATATACATAATGGGCGCAGGAACTAACAAATCTATGAAAGGTAGGGAGGGAATCAACAGGTGGTCTCCAGACAGTTTTACGAGAACAAGAAGGCAAGGGATTCGGTCTACAAGAGCTGACGGGGTCAATCAACCCCGTTGGAGATGGTTCCAACCGATTACTCTTACGTGTTCAAAGTCAAAGTGGGACCCATACAGCCTAGTCACTGATTGACACTCTATTGTGATCATCCTTTCCTTCGAAAATAAAGTGTTGACTAAAAGGAAGCAACACTTGAGTCTGTCTGCCAGTTTTCCTCTTTTGCCCTTTTCTTTTATTTTGACATTTCATTCCACTATCTAACCACTTTCCATTGCTTTTGGGCCCACTTTTTGCTTTCTTTCAACCCACATGGACTCCGTCCGTTTCCGATTCTGATTAGTTCACCACCTCATCTCATCAGCTTCTGATCCAATCCTACGTTGAAAAAGTCGCTTTCTGCTTTCTTCTCATCCCGTCCTTCATTGTTGTCCAACATTCAACGAAGAAAGTGAAGCAAACTTGTTTGTAATCAATAAGTGTTGACTCACATCATCATGACGTACGATCTTACGGTGGGTTGGAAAGTGTATGGTTCTCCCATTTCAAAATCTTACGATAAAACATATTATATAGTTCATTTCATTTTCTTAGTATAGGGTGATGTATTAAACAAAGTTTAATTGATACTTTCATGGACCAAAAGTGACCAAGATGTAGAATGGAAGGAAAAGAGAAGTGAAGTTTGACAAAGTAATAAAAGAGGAAAATCCAAAATTTTTCTTACAGAGCAAATCTCATCATCCAACCATATCTTCCACATCCCTTCACTTTCTCGCCAAAATCCAAATCTAAATCTAAACTCAAAATTTAACACACACTACTTTACACCTTGGTCTTCTTCTAAAGTCTCAACCCCCTCTTTTATTGCCGAGTCCATTGCACCGTTTAGAGACTTGACACACCCTCCCTCTCTTCTGTCTTTCTCCCTCTAAAGTTTTACTCTTGATTTATGGCCAAGGGAAGAAGTGGACTTTCCATTGATTCAGATCTAATCTTCAGTACTGGTGGTAGTGACGGATTTTTAATTCTACTCAAACCAACCCTCTTAATTCTTTCCCTCAAGAACCAGAAACCAAGTGTAACAGCAAGAAGCTATTTAGTTCGACTACAACAACCACTTGCACTGCTGCTATGATGGATTCTACTCCTACTAGGTCTTCTCCTCCTACCACAACCATCCAATTCCCAGTCAACCTTCACTCTTCTCACGACCATCTCGACCATGATCATTCTCCTCTTAATCCTCTTTCCTCTGATGATAACAAACGGGCGGTCATCCGTGAGACCATGGACTTCTTCGCTGACAATAAAATGCATGTTGATGTACTTAAGCCCACCAAGGACCAAACCGATGATTTGGAGGACGACAATAGTCGTGGTTTGGAGTTAATCGTTAACGTAAGTCTTCAACAATTAATTTTCCACTTAGTTAATGTTTTGGTTATGCAATTCTTCCATTTCTTTCGTCGTTTTGATTCGTATTGATTACTTTTTAGTTCTGTCTATAGACTGGCTTGAATCTTCTCACTACCAATACTAGCACTGACCAATCTGTGGTGGAAGATGGGATGTCTTCAAACATGGAAGATAAAAGAGCTAAGAGTGAGGTACTCGTCAGAAAAAGATGGAATTCATGAATCCATCGATTTCCATTTCATGTTGATACACGTTACTTAGCTACTTGCTATTTTGGGCAGCTGGCAGTTCTACGCGCCGAGTTAGAAAGGATAAAGATGGAGAATTTACGATTACGAGACATGGCAAATGAGGTTACTAGCAACTACAACACGTTACAGATGCACTTAGTGACGCTTATGCAGGGCCAAAAGACTTCTGAAACTAATGAAGAACATGGCCAAGAGAAAACACGTAGTGGAAATGGAGTAGTGCCTAGACAAATCGTGGATCTTGGTCTAGCTGCTGCTGCTGGTAATGCTGACGAGCTTTCCCTTTCTTCGTCTCTAAGAAGAAGGTGCGATCGGTCAAGATCCCCCGGAAATAATGCAAAGAATGGGAAAAATAACAAAGAACTGATGGTACTTGATGAAGATAGGAAGGGGCTGGATAGAGGAATCGATCAGAGAGGGGACAGCCCAGATCAAGGATCACAAAGTTGGGGGCCTAGTAAGATTACAAGATTCAATTCCTCCAAAAGCATTGATCAAACAGAAGCCACCATAAGGAAAGCACGTGTATCGATTAGGGCTCGATCAGAGGCTCCTTTGGTACTGTGAATTGTGTATTAAAGAAGTTTATATACCTTTGAAATTTTTTTGCGCATTTTATGAATTTGAGGCATTTTTTATAGATTACTGATGGATGTCAATGGCGAAAGTATGGACAGAAGATGGCAAAGGGTAATCCATGTCCTCGAGCTTATTATCGGTGTACCATGGCTGCTGGTTGTCCAGTTCGTAAACAGGTAATTTTTCTTTTGAAGTTAAACTACTTATTGTCGTTTTCAGTTAAGACCAAAAAGTCGTCAACTGCTTTATCCGCTTTTAGTTGTTCGTCAGTTCATATCCAGTTGACATTTTGCAAAAGGAACAGACACCATGCGGCTTTTAATGACTATTAATGTCAGATAAAGAATTAGAAGACTTCTAGGATTTCTATTTCAGTGCTGCTATTGATCTATCCTGTGGGAAACCCACGTTTGGAAAGCTGTTTTAAAGCCCATCTTTGAGAAAATTGAATATGTCTAATAAAATTTTGATCAATCGACAATGGCATAACTCTTCAGTTTCCTGGATTTGAAGCGACATGTGAAACCTTTTTAACAGGTACAAAGATGTGCAGAAGACCGAACAATCCTCATAACAACATACGAAGGTAATCACAACCATCCTTTGCCACCGGCCGCCGTGGCAATGGCATCAACCACTTCATCGGCCGCAAGAATGTTGCTGTCAGGCTCAGTGTCTAGTGCTGATGGACTAATGAACTCAAATTTCCTCACCAGGACTCTGCTCCCATGCTCCTCTAGCGTGGCCACCATTTCAGCTTCAGCTCCATTTCCCACAGTCACACTAGACCTAACACAGAATCCGAGCCCTTTACAGGTCCCTAGGCAATCAACACAATTCCAGGTTCCATTTCTAAACTTTGCTGATGCCCCAGCAGCAGCATTGTTACCTCAGATTTTCGAACAGGCACTTTATAATCAATCAAAATTCTCTGGTCTACAAATGTCTCAAGACATGGAATGTAACCAACTAGGTCAGCCATCACAGCTAGCAGCAACGCAGCTGACTTCGTTGGCCGATAGTGTAGGTGCCGCAACAGCTGCCATTACGGCGGATCCTAATTTCACTGCAGCTCTAGCGACAGCGATTACGTCAATAATAGGTGGTTCCCACCCCAAAAACACTAGTGGTACCAACGTTACAACTATCAGCAACAACGGTGGAAAGTTGACTTCTAGCAATAACAATAATAATGGAAGCAATACAATTCCCAATTCAAGTATTCCAGGGAAATAAATGATTGTGGATTTTCTTTTTAACTTCTACTTGTCACTGTTTCAGCTGGCACCTTCTTTGGTTACTTTCCTGGAGGAGAAAAAACAAATACATACATGTTCATTACTTGATTCTTTTTCCTTTGGGAAGATCTAGGATGCTATTCTTTGTTATTTCAATAAATTCTTTTCAATTTTGTTCCGATATAAATCAACTAAAACAGAATACGAGTGAAGAAGAATAGATACAAGAAGGCTATTATTAGTTGGTCTACTTCAACATGGTCTCTGGATTTAGAAAGAGATGTTTTGTATTCATTTAAGGGCTGTCAATGGCTTTTCGTAAGATTGTGTGCGTGGAGCCAAACCCACAAAGATTGGAAGAGATAAAGACGGAAAATTAGCCCCATTGAACTTTTTCCTTAGCTGGAGGAACGTGTGGCAGCTAGGCAGTCTTAAATCTGCTTGTAGTTGAGTATAATGCTTTACATTTATTGTTATGGAGATTCATGCCTGTGGTGTTAAAATACTGAAACAAAGAATTTTCAGAATCACCCATTGAGAAATGAACAAGATTCAGTTCTACACTTTGAGATTAGATTCTTAGGCCCGCTTGTAAAATATATTCTTCCCAACATTGAAATTAAGACTATGAGCTTGAACTAACAAGCTATGCCTTTCTACCCTGCTTGTTGGTAAAATAACATATTGCTGCTTCTTGCAGTTATCTTATTTTTGGGTGCTTGTACAAAACCTCCACGTTTGTCAATGGTTACAGAATACATGGAAATGGGGTCCATGTATTATTTTATCCACTTGAGCTATCAAAAGAAGAAGCTTAGTTGGCGGAGAAGGTTAAACATGCTATGGGATATATGCAGGTGTGTTCCCCACACATATGAAGATGATATAGGCTCCAAATAAAAGAACTTTCACAAAATGCGTATTTATATTGATAAGAAAGTTTATGAGTACAAAGGACACACATAAGATACAAATATTTCTCTCTAAATGCTATAACACTTTTTCTCTCAATATTTCTTTTTTCATAAAGAGCTACGGCTCTCAAAACACTTCTCTTTTCAAATGTTTTCTATTTTTTCTCATGCATATAAATGATTACAAAAACACATATATATAGACATGTTAAACGACTTTAAATACAATTTGGCTACTTCTTTTCACTCATCTTTATCTACAAGACTTCAAATACAATATCACTACTTCTTTGACTTATCCTTATCCATAAGACTTCAAATACAATTTGGCTATTTCTTTGACTCATCCTTATTCATAAGTTTCTTTCATAAGCTTCTAAATTCATCCATAAATTTTTACATCATCAATAGATATTTTTCTCCAACCTAAACCTTATCTTTTGTCATAATTACATAATTATCCACAATGAAAAAAGATTTGTATTTTCTAACACTCCCCCTCAAACCCGACTTCGCATACCAAGCTTTTCTCTCAATCTGTGGAACACTTCGTTATTAAATGGCTTTGTAAAAATATCTGCTAATTGATCTTTTGTTTTGCAAAACACCAATTCTACAATTTTGTTTTTCACCTGCTCTCAAATAAAGTGATATTTGATATGTTTGTTTCGATTATGTGACACTGGATTCTTTCTAAGTAATATAGTAGACTTGTTGTCATCATATATTGTCGTCGGACCTTTTTGTTCATATTCTAGCTCATTTAGAATATACCTTAACTACATTACTTGACATGAGCATGCTGTTACTGCCAAATATTCAACTTCACATGTTGAAAGAACAACAATCTATTGCTTCTTTGATGATCAAGAAAATACAATTGATCCAATATGAAAAACATACCTAGAAGTACTTTTTCTATTATCCAAGTCTCCACCAAAATCACTATCAGAATAACCAATTAACTTTGAATTTTGAGCATGCATATAAAATAAGCCTTGATCGATCGTACCTTTAATATATCTCAAAATTCTTTTTGCTGTATCAAAGTGATCTTGATTTGGCTTCTTCATATATCTGCTAACTAGTCTGACTGCGTACATGATGTCTGGTCTTATATAAGTTAAATACCTTAAACTTCCAACCAAACTTTTAAACAACGTTGGATCTACAAATTTTCTTTCTAAATCAATTCTCAATTTTATGCTTGCATCAGCTGGCGTGGTTATTGGCTTGCAATCTTTCATTCTAAATCTTTCTAAGATTTCTTCTGCATACTTTCTTTGAGAAATAAAAATTCCTTCTTTAGTCTGCTTCACTTCAACTATAAGAAAATGGGACATTTCACCAAGATCTGTGATCTCAAATTCTCTAATCATAGCTTTCTTGAACTCATTAAACATTCTTGGATTGTTTCCTGTGAAGATTATGTCATCCACGTATAAGCACAACATCATGACATCTCCGTATTGATTTCTCTTCGTATAGAGTGCATGTTCATACGGACATTTTGCAAAACCA
>JANPWT010000009.1:4340076-4352590 GCA_024678245.1 Erythroxylum densum | reverse complement strand
TTGTTTAGTGTGCGCTCATCATCATTGTGGAATGCCAACAAATGACCCTTTCAGGAAAATAAGCTCAAGGTTTGTGTCTCCGATTGTTGGGCTTCGAGAATGGGGTCTAACAGTTGTGGTATCAGAGCAAGCTCGAGTTTCATGATTTCTCAAGAGTTGGGCTCCGGAACCAATCGGGGTCCAACAAGAAGTATCAAACTTTGTGACAATCACTCAATTTAGAAAATGGAGCATAAAATTTGAATGCTTATAAGGTTAAAAACTCACAATTTCAAATAACATGTACTGGATCATAATTCATTCTTCAAAAATCAATCATCTTAAACAATTAATCAATATTTAGTAAGGAAGATATCAACCATTCATGCATGTTTTCCTATTACAATTCAATCTAAGTCAATCATTCATTAAAACAAATTGAGACGCCTAAAAAGATAAGTCAACAAACAAGAACTAAAGCAAGCTTTAATTTAGGTAAAATTATAAAAGTAAGAATAACATCATCAAATAAGGCTAAACATAAAAAAAAATATTTGATATATTACCCTTAATATGTCAAAACTAGTATCATTCTCTGAGTCGTTCATTTTTATGACTCTAATATATACAATTTTCATAGGTGATTTCAACATCAACAATCCACCTTGATGAAGCTAAAGGAAATCAATGCTATACAACACAAACTTACTCCCATATAGAAACTCAATCCCATACGTAAACATTTACACAAAAATCATTTTGTAGAAGAAACTAACTCAAAATCAAGTAGTAAAATCAAGCACGGACGCACATTTTGGTAGCAGAGGAGAGCACGAAGAACACGAAAATACCTTGACAAAAACCATTGGAGAAGACGATGACAATGATCAGAGAAGACATGCTGGCTCCACGGAGAAGATGAAGGAGAATACTAGGCGACGAACACAGCTCCACATGCAGCGACAGATCTGGAGGAGGAAGAAGGAGGAAACGTAAGGTGGGGGGAAGGGATCTCAGATTAACATTTTAAGGATAACAAAATGACGTGATTTGGTTTAAAACCAAACAATATCATTTTGTTATTCTTAAAAATGTTGCCCAGAAGCAGACGACAGACGACGATTTATAGCTTTAGAATTTGCGAACGGAAAACTCAAATTTTCTACCAATATTTCTCGTCTTATTTACCGATAGTAATTATTTATCATCACTAAATACCGTTTTATATTCATTTTCTTTTCAGCTTAGGGACAAATATTGCTACCGCTGCTAATCAAAAATTTCCCAAGCAACTTTTCCGCAGAGTATAGGATTTCTGTCAGTAATTGGCAAAGGTTTCTTTATTTTCGGTTAGCATATACACGGGGGAAGACATAAGGAGGGGCTTAGATTATTTGCAAAAGGTTAAAGTCAAGCACCAAAAAACATTTAGAGATTACGGTTGTATAACATAGTCAATGTTTTACTCAAAAATGAATCGATGATGGTCTTTTGCTTGGTTTTGCAAATTGGAGTTCTAGTACCAAATAGTTATAGAAGTTCAACGTGTAATCGGTATTGGACTCATGTTTGATTCATAGACTAAAAGCTCTAAAACAAAATTGGCACAAGTATTGGCCAAAAACAACTATAAAAAGTCATTTTTAATTTCTTAATGTTTTGTTATTTCAAGTTATAATTTCCCTTTTGAACTCTAGTATTAGTGTTTATATTTTTTTAGTGTTTTATACACATAAAGGGTCATCTGATTAATGAAATTGAAAGAAGAAGATTATTACTCTTAAATTAAAAAAACCTTGATAGAATATTAAGAGTAACTTTTATGATAGGTTTCTTTATTAATAATCAATCGTATCTAACTTATTAGTAAGGATCAATCCTAGAATCCTATCACTGTCAATCTATTCATTTTTTGTAGTGTAGTGATTCATTTCCTTTTTTGAGTGTTTTCTTGATTACATTTTGGAATCAACCTATTTTCTATAAAATGCTCCTAAATTCTCTTGTATTGATATTGAATTCCTTTGGTCCTATTATTGATAGTTGCATCATCTTTAGAAAATGAATTAAAAATAATTAATGAAAAATAGAAATTTTTTATTCTAAAATATTTCATAATTTTAATTTAATTATATTGATGTTTTGATTTATATATTAAATAATATTTTATTATTAATAAAATTTTTATTCCTATTTATTGTATATGGATTGAATATTAGTGGTTGAATATCTTTTAAATGGTTAAATATATGGTCCAAACTTTAAAGTAGGTATTATAATTTACTATAAGAATATATATGTTGCAGTCATCCAATTCCATTAAGGAGTTTTGCAAGCGCTCAGGACTTGAAATGAATTTAGATAGGAGTACGTTGTATGTTTCTTCTAATGTGGAATCCTATGCAAGATTGAGATCTTTAACTAATTTGAATGCACAACAATTACGTTCTAAGTATTTGGGAGTTCCCATTTCTTCCAGGAAGCTTACATACCAGGATTATTTACCTTCATTGGAGAAAAATAAAAGGAGAATCAACTCCTGGCAAAACAAGTCCCTCTCATACGTTGGTAGACTAGTTCTTTTTTCTTCTGTTTTGAGGGGTCTTCACACTCATTGGAGTTCCCATTTGTTCCTTCCTAAGAAGACCATAAAGTAGTAAACAAAATGCATCAAAAAAATTTATTGGACAGGAAGTGCAGAGCATTTTGAAGGGATTAAAATAAAATGGGACTATCTATGTTAGAGCAAGCAAGAAGGGGGTTGGGCATTATTTCCTTACAGACGAGTTAGAGGATGATGGTAGCTAAAAGAATATGGAGATTATTCACTAACAAGGAGTCCCTCTGGTCTAAATGGAAAATTGAAAGTTATATCAAACATGTCCACTTTTGGCAAATTTAAGAAAAAAATGGAATTCTCCTGGCTTTTCATCCAAGTGCTAAGGCGGGTGGGAGTTCCATACCTTTATCAAAATTCACATTGGCAATGGTTGTGCTAGTTGATTTTAGTATGATAACTCTACAGTGTCCTTTATTCCTATAGGGCAGAAATCTCTTTACTCACATCCAGAATTCCCAATAGGCTAGAGTTAAGGACATGATTCAACAAGATGCTTGGTATATGGAATTCAAGGGAAGTGAAAAAATTAGGGCTTTCTTACCAAATTATGCTCCTAATTCCTCTCATAGTTTTCATTAGCTACTAAACAATATAGGAGACTTCACAAAGCAATCTTGTTTCAGAGCAATAAAACCTCAATCTCCAAAGGTTAATTGGTATAACATAGTTTGGAAGAATGCCTAGACCCTTAAGGCTGCTTTCATTAAATTGCTGTTAGCATGAGGCTCAAAACAAAACACAAACTTTTTGGAATGAATTATGCATGCTCTGTAATATGTTTCTAGAATCTATCAATGACTTATTTTTCCAATGTCAGTACACTAAAGTAAATTGGAGTATAATGCAACATATGTTGGGATTTTATTATCCTTATCAACAATGGCAAATCACCTTTACATGGGCGACAATCTATGCAGAAGATAGGGTAGAGAAGTTATCAATCTATCTCTTAACTTGTTTAGTGTATACCATATGGAGGGAAAGAAACAACTAATTGTTCAAGAATACAAAAATAAACAGCCATGAGTTAGCTCACATAATTTGTTGTTTGATAAGGGAAATTATTAGTTTCATGTTTAGAAATCCTTGAATTCATCCTTGAGAAGAAGATGGAGCTTAGATCTTATCTAAATGAGAGTTGTTGATTGTATAACAATCATGTGGTGTTTGTTGCTTTTGTTATGAACTTGTCTTTGATGTAATCTTACATTTGTCATTATTTTTGTACCGGACCCTTAATTATGTTTTAATGAATCTTTTACTAAAAAAAATAAGTAGACTTTAACTCCGGAAGAGCAACATACAACATGAATAGTAGTTTACTAACAAAAGTATATATTATAAAATAAAGTTTAATAATGATTTTACAATTTCCACTAGACATGAATTTAACATTGGCAATGGCTAGTAAATGAGGATCGGGATACCGCAAAACCATCGCAACATAAGTGTTCATGTGGTTAAAGCATGATCGCATTGCGAGGAGTTAAAGACAGCATCAGTCTGGAATAGCATATTAGTATTGAGAGCAGTTGATACGATCAGGGCTACAGATACCAGAACTGAGAGTGAAGACAATCCTAGCATTATTCCATGCGCAAGAGTGCCCTTCACCTCTTGTGCATAATCTACGGAGGCCAATGCCAGTGTTGTCAGTGGAAAGGAGTATGCCCACCATGCTACGTTGAACTTTTTCGTTGATTTTCTGAACAGGGTTGGCCTACAAGCCTGTTTACCAAGCAATAAGAAAAGTTGTCAAATGTGTGCTGAGAGTGCATTTTGGAGTGACTTCTATTTTACCCGTTTTTATATCCGTGAAATTGTTATCTTCTAAAAGCAACATGCTTATTAGCACTACTAAGCTGAAAACAATTTTTATTTGTCATCTATTGTGATTCAAGTTGAAGAAAATCAAAACGGTATAAGATTACCAAAGAGAAGAAGAGGAACAAGGAGAGAAAGAAGAGCATCTTCGATGAGTTATCAAAGCTCCCTGAAATGGAGTCCCAAGCCAAGCTTGCCATGCTTGGAGCAGCAAAAAACAAGAAGAAAGCAGGTCTTAGCATTGTTGGTAAGCAATTGCCCCTTGATATTCTTTGATAGAGAGTAACAAAAAGCACAAGATAATGTGCCATGCCCAGTGAAAACATAAAAACAGCAATCTCTCCCCAACCATTTTTTGCCGCTGCCTGTGCTCCAATTAGGTTACCTATTACTGAAAGCTGACTTGTCGGATTCCCTACGGCTGATAAGGACCTCTTCCCCTTAGTGAACCACTGCCCGTAGATTTTGACATCTAGAATTAGTACCGGAATAACAAATGCCCACCAAAGAGCTAGATAACAAGTCGTTTTTGGTGTGAAAAATGGTGATGACTGAAGCAAAAGAAGCCAGGAAATCCAAGGAGCAAACAGATAGTTAACTCCTACGGGATCTAAGAACTCTGCCTTGACCTTTTCAAAGTGAAACAAGCATCTAAGCATGTAAAGAAGACAGAGTGAGGCTAATGTAAAGAGAGCTAGTGACCAAAGAAAAACAGAAGTCGCAGAAGGTAAGGCTCGAAAAGCACGCCGCAGGGGATGTCCATCTTCTTCAGAGTCTCCTAGTATTTTCCACAGCAATGCTTGGCTGCACAAAGACAGACCTATTCTGAAATAACCAGCATGAAAACCGGCCAAAAGTGATAATAGTGATTCCTTGATAATAAATACATAGCCACAATGGGATGAGGATATTTCCGTAGAGTTCCCAATGGCCAATACGATATGGGATTTAGACTTAATCTCATCCACATTATTTTCCATGCTTGAAAGGAACACCACAAGTGAACTCACGAGTTACGATATTAAAAAGCCACCTTTGATAAAGCGGAATGAAAATACAAGGATTGAGTTGGTTAGAGGGCAATGTTCATTGAAATGAGTTATGCGTGATCCAGGCGTTGAGAGGGATATATTAACGTGGATGAGGATGAAGGCGGCTGACTGGGGTCGCCTTTTTGGACTTGGCATGTCATGAATCCATATGAGTGATTTTCAAGTCTTTACAGCTGGACCCCGTGCACTTTGGGACCTCATTTGCCGCATCACTTTCGTACGCACATCACTCTCACAAGTTTCCCCGTCAATTATTCTCTTGTACGTTGTTCCTTTACGAATCTAAGAACTCTATATTCTCCTTTTTTGCACCGTCACCTCGCAATAGTCACACAGTTGGTAAAAAACATTTATCTGTGTACTTTAATGCATTTAATTTATTTTTGAATGGCAGTCCATCCAACAAATTGTCAAGAAATCGGTTCGCAGAATACTAATTGAAATTAATTCCACACTAACTTGAATCCGCTGCAAGATATAAATAAGTGTAAAACCATTAAATGCAACGAGTCCACTTAAAATTTTTTCATTAGTAAAAGTTTGCATGATTATTGATTAGAATAACATGTCTTCTTAATCATTAATATAACTTTCACGCTAAATCTTGACATCTTGTTCTAGGTAGTTTAATAGTCAGTTTTAATTACAGAGCTTGTTTTAATTAGTTACAATATAACAAAAAATTGGGCTTAACAAACTTTGTTGATAATCTATGGTTAATAGTTTCAAAGAGGAGGACAAAGATCAATATTTCAATTGATTATGCATATTCATACGAAGGTTGAGACTGAATTGTAAACTAGACTTAAACCTATTGATTACTTCTTGTGAATTTTCATTTTTTGATTTAATTTGTCTTTTGTAGTTTAATTTCATCCAAACCCCCAACCTTATTGTGCTTATTAGTTTGTTAGAAAACTTAATCATGCACTCTTTGTGGATGTGATCCTTTTCTCACAATTACTATAAGTATCATTGTGTATATTTAGGTTTTAATTTTTTGTGTGTTTGACAAGAATCTTAATTTTTCAACATTATTAGGGGCGGAGTTAATAGTGTTTTTTATATTTGTTTATAATTAATTTTATATATTTGATTCTTGATTGCTTTATGTTTGTTAGTGTTTGTGTATCATAGTGAATAGGTCTCCTTGTCTAGATCCTTTACAATTTGATCAAGAGAATGAAAGAACATTGTGATGATTGTGTAAGGAGAGCAAAACAACTCAAGGAATATAACAAGGAATTGATTTTGAGGAAGCTATAGCCAATCCTAGAACTCTAAGGGACTTGATTGTGCCATACTTGAACCTAGGACCTCTATACATTACTTTCCTAAATTTTGTTGAGCATACTACTTTTAAGCCTAAGCCTGAGTTGATCCATGTTTAATTTCATGATCTTGCAAGTGAGGATGCTCCTAAGCAACTTAAGGAGCTCGAAGTGGTTTTTATTAGTATAAAACCTCTGGGCATGACACAAGATAAAATTATTTTAAGAGCTTTTCAATTTTCACTAAAAGCATTAACAAAAGATTGCCTTTTGATTTTTTTGCAACGAGTGTTAGCATATGGACTGAAATGAAAGGGCTATTTTTGGAGAATTATTTTCTAGTATTTAAGATAACAAGCATGAGAAAAGAAATTTGTAGAATGGAATAACATCATAGATAATCCCTTTAGGAGCATTGGAGTGCTTCAAGATGTTATGTGTCAGCTGTCCTAATCATAATATCACGAAGGAACTCCTTCTCTAATATTTCTATAAAGGATTATTTTTTATGGAAAGGTGTTCAGTAGTTGTAGCAAATGGTTGAGCTTTAGGTGATAAGAATCCCAAGTAGGAAGGAACTTTAATTAAATATTTATTGACAAACTCATAACAATATGGCATTTGCAATGACGTTCGTAAAATAAATGAGGTAAATAATTCAGCCATCAAACATCATTTAGATGAACTAAAAACTTTTGTTAGACATATTACTATAAGGTAGCACAGATGAAAGCTCGTGGGATATAATCCAATGTGAACAATCTTATATATGGTTGACTGACTTTGAGGAAATATACAGCATGTTAATGTTGTAAGAGGAAACTTTTCCCAAAAGTACAATCCATATTCCTATACCTATAACCCAAGTTAGAGAGATCAACCATACTTGATTTATGGGGGAAATAAGCAACATAACTACTTCATAAATAGGTTGTAAGGTGTATATCTATTTTAACCTAAACTATAAGCTTCCTCACCTAACTCAGGTATGTCATTGGAAGGTAAGGTTAAATATCTTACTACTAATACTTTGCATTTTCAATAGGATGCAAAATAGTTTTAGTAGGAGACAAGATCTCAAATTTAAGAGACAAGGTCTAACATTTAGAATTTAGAGAACTAGGTGAGTCAAATGATAACTGCTATCAACTACTTAGAACCTCAAAGTGGAGGAAAATTGTCATCTCAACTTGACGTAAAGCTAAACAACATCAACATGACAACCTTAAATAGTGGTAGGAAGCTTGAGGATCCTAATAGGAGCACATTGAGAAGGAGCTAAAAGAAGAAGGAGATATTTTATCTAGTTCAAAGTTAAATTCCAAATCTCATAATGTGGTTAAGACTAACCCCCACTTTTTCTATGTAGGTTAGTGATGTAAAAAAAGGAGGAAAAGGATAAGGGATCTTAGAAAATTTTCAAAATTTGGAAGTAAATGTACCTTTTTCTAAATGTAGTCAAGTAGGTTCCAAGGTATGTAAAATTCCTTAAGAAATTACGTGCCAATAAGAGCAAGCTGAGAAGTAATGAGAAGGATATGATGGGTGAGAATGTTTATACAGTCTTTTAAAAGAAATTTACCAATAAGAGAAAGTCACAAGGTAATAAGAACATTATGAGGGGTGAGAATGTTTATACAATCTTTAAAAGAAATTACCATAAAAGTGTAAGGATCCACTTACATTAAATATTTTGTGTAAGATTGGTAATACTATAGATAAGATACCAATGCTAGATTTAGGAGCATCTATCAATGTTATGCCTCGTTTAGCTTATTCTTCTTTAGCTATTTGTGCTAATGCTTACCTAGATAGAGTGGTTGAGGGTGTCCTAGTGCAGGTGAGTGAATTAATGTTTCCTTTAGATTTTTATCTATTAGATATAAATGATGATATTTCCTTTAGGCCCAAACCTATCTTATTAAGGAGACCATTCCCTAACACTACCCAAACTAAGATAGATGCTTATGAGGGCATCCTTATAATGGAATTTGATGGGAGAAGAGATTTAATTTAATATTTTTGATGCATGAAACATCCTCAAGATGATCATTTTATTTTTTTTCCTATTAATATGGTTAATCCTTTGTAGGAAGTTTTAAAGTTGAATTGTTGAGGACAAATTAAGTAGTTTTGACTAAGTGTCTAAAGTTAGAAGTTACTAACAATGTTAAGTTAGGAGATGAGATAATTGTGATGTTAGCTACCTTACATTCCTTGAAACTAGATCCTATAAGGAATGAATTTTCTTATATACAATTATCTTAATCGTACTATAGGTTATTACCTTTTGACATGCAAGTACATAATGTGGAGTTAAAACCACTACCCTCTAACTTGAAATATGTAGACTTTTCTAATGATTATTTAAGCAGAGTTGACATCTGATTTGGAAGATAAATTAGTTCATATGTTAAGGAAGCACAGGAATACCACTTCGTGGAAAATTACAATCATTAAAGGAATAAGCCCTTATATGTGCATACATTGGATTTTGCCTAAGGAGGGTGCCAAGTCAACTATACAAGCACAATGTAGACTATATCCTCTAATAATGGAAGTTTTGAAAAAGGAAGTACTAACGCTTTATGATAACGGAGCACTTTTATCTTATTTTAGATAGTAAGTGAGTTAGTCTAATGCAAGTGGTTCCAAAGAAATATAGGATAATAATAGTAATAAATTAGGATGGTGAGTTGGTTCACACTCATGTGCAAACTAGGTGATAAGTTAGTATTGACTATAGGAAGTTGAATTTTATAACTTATAAAGACCACTTTCCCTTTCTAATTACTAATCAATTGCTTTGGGAGTCTTACTGGACATTATTATTATTGCTTTTTGGATGGTATTTAAGGTTGTTTTCATATTCATATTACACAAGAGGATCAAGAAAAGACAACCTTCACATGCTCATTGGATACATTTGCTTACTAAAAGATGGCATTTAGTTTGTTCAACGTGGCCGATATTATGCATACTGAGCATATTTTCTAAGTATGTTAAAAAGATCATAGAGGTATTTATAGACAATTTTAGTTTATATGATTCTTTTTTTATAATTGCTTAGAAAATGTTACATTTATTTTGGAAAAATGCATTAAAACTAACGTTATATTTAATTGGAAAAAAATATCATTTTATGGTTGATCAAGGTATAGACTTAGGGCATGCTATATCTTCTAGGGGCATAAAGGTGACAAATCTAAGGTTGATCTTATTTTTGTCTTGCTTTGCCCCTCGGTTGTGTGGGAATTTCATTCTTTTCTTAGCCATGCAAGTTTCTATAGTAGGTTCATTAGGGATTTCTCAATGATAGCCTCTCTTTTACATGAGCTATTGTAATAAAATGAAACTTTTGAGTTTGATGACAAGTGCAAGGAGACTTTTCAAAAGCTTAACGAGCTCCTGACATCCACACTAGTGATTCTTCCTAAACTGAAGCCTTACCTTTGAGATTATGTGTGATGCAAGTGGTTATGCAATGGGGGCAATTATAAGACAAAGAGTGGGAAAGGCTACATATGCCATCTATTATGCTTCAGAAACTTTGAATTTGTCCCAATTTAATTATTTTACAATATAAAGCAAGCTTCCATTTGTTTTTATTTGCTTTAAAAAAATTGTTCATACCTGTTGGTTACTAAAGCTATTATTATTTCTAATCATGCAACTTTGAAGTAGTAGCTCATGAAGAAAAAAGCAAAGCTTTAATAAGATGGATTCTCCTTCTTAAGGAGTTTGATTTAGAAATAAGAGATAAGAAGGGGCTAAAGAATATAGGTACTAATCACCTAATTGGTCTTAAAGGAAGATGACGTCCCTTTGAGGAAAACATTTCCATATAAACAACATGTTTACGCTAATTTGACACCTCCATATTATGTTGATATTATAGATTTTCTAGGTACTAATAAGTTATGTACATGTCTATTAAAGGCTTAAAGGGACAAGTTAAAGAGTGAAGCTAAGTATTATATTTGGGATAACCCCTATCTCTAGAGGCATTGTGTAGATCAACTAATAAGAAGTTGTGCTCCTAAGAGTAAGTCTCTTTTCATTTTGACCTTATGTCACACTAAAGCTTGTAGAGAGCATTTTGGAGCAAAAATGACTATCAATAAGGTTTTGGAAAGTGGCTTGTATTGACCCTTATTGTTTAAGTATGTATATGTCATTTATAAGTCATATAATAGGTGCCAACAAATATGTAACTTATCCTATAAAAATCAAATGCCATAAACTCCCATTCTTTTTAATGAAATCTTTGATTTTTAGGGCATTGATTTCATGGGACAATTTCCTCTATCTTTTTGGTTTTAATATATTTACTTATAGTTAATTAAGTTATCAATACTAATAATGCTAAAGTTGTTGTATTTTTTTGTCAGGTATAATATGTTTTCTAGGTTTGGGATGCCAAGAGCCATTATAAGTGATAGGAGAATGCAATTTTGTAATAGGGTGATGGAGCTTTATTTAAGAAATACCATATCATACATAAGGTTTCCATCTCCTACCATCACTAAAAAAGTGGCCATGCTAAGGTGTCCAATAGAGAATTCAAGTCAATCTTAGAGAAAACAATTCAACCTAATAGGAAAATTGGAGTTTAAGATTGGAAGATGCACTAAAGGCTTATAACATAGCTTATAAAACACCAATTGGTTTGTCCTTGATGTTTAGAAAGCAATGTCATATTCCTGTGGAGCTACAAAACAAGACATATTAGGCTACCAATTGTTGCAACATGAATTATGATGATGCAGGAGTTTATAGAAAGATGCAACTTCAAGAGCTAGAAGAGATGCAAAATGACTCCTATAAGAACACAGTGATCTACAACGAAAACAAAGCTTTCTACGATATTATGATGTTAAAGAAAAGCTTTATTATTGATCAAAAATTACTGCATTAGACTTAAACTATTTCTAGGAAAGTTGTATTCTCATTAGGTCGGTCCTTTAATGGTTTCTAATGTTTTTCTATATGGTGCAGTAGAGATAAAAAGTCTGAATAGAGATAAAGAGTCTAAAAACAAGTACGATACTTAAGGTGAATGGTCATCACTTGAAGTCCTACTCTAAAATTTCAAGTGGATAATATGGAAGTGATGATCTTTGAAGACCTATATGATATTACATGACGAGGAAAGCAAGATGTCGATTCAATGGCAGGAAACAAAGGTGCTACTTAGGAGGCAACTCAAAGGGAGTTTGTTCATTTTCTTTTACAACTTTGTTTTTTTGTTTTTATTGGATGCTCCATCTCACATTTAATGTTACATTGGGAACAATGTAAACTTTAAATATGGGGGATGAGAATTTGCTTCTTATGTGTCTTTTTAAGTTCATTTTGAATATTGTTAATAAAAACGTTATCGCTTTATCTATTACTTCTAGGACTTTATAGTTATAATCAGAGAGTCAAAATAATTAAAAAAATAAATGGAAATTTAGGCATGTATTTTTACTCTTGTGGTTTGTTAATGTACATTTCCTTTAGAAGAGTAGAGATTTATGGGTAGACATAAGCCACAGAGATTTTAAGCCTCTTATACTGACATATCCATATCAATCTTATTGTCTTTATTTAAAGTGTGACCTTCTTGACATGTGCTTCCTGACTTTTTCTTAATTTTCTATTTAAGACCACAGATTTATCACATGCATTAACATGAAAAAGACATAGGGTAAATCGACTTAAATGTGACAACTCTTTTCATATCACTATCATTGTTTCATTTTTTTTTCTTTTCATTTCCCTAG
>JANPWT010000009.1:4197251-4210821 GCA_024678245.1 Erythroxylum densum | reverse complement strand
GGGCTTTTATTATATGAGATATAATGGGCCGAAACTTATTGGGCTTTAATGGGATTAGGTTTTCTCTATAAATAGAGAAACTTAAGTCTCATAAGATAGGTCACATCATTGTGATACGAAACCCTAGCCATCATCAGAGAGAAAAATTGTGCGACATTCGGAAAGAGTTTTAGGACATGTTAGCACACGATAGCCGCAGCCCGGATCGTGCATACTCGTGTGGAAACCGGTAGAGGACATTCGTGTGTAACAGTGTCTACGAATCCTAAAAAGCAACCACCAATGCGTGAAAAAGGTATTTTTGCGCATCCTATATGTTTTCGGTTATACATCGTGTTGTGTTATGGTCTTTTCCGCAACGTCTTGTGAATACTCGAGCCATACGCGATCCAACATTTACTAACATATTTGCAATTTTCGTCGGTAAGTATTTTTAATTTTTTTTTAAATTTTGACATTAAATTTTATTTCATGATCTTATGGTTAATACGTAATTTCAATACTTATGAATTATTTATGCATAATATTTTGATTTGTTTATATATTTAATTTGTTTAAATAGAAAGTTGATTGATGATATAGGGTTTAATTTATCTTAATGGATAATAAAAACATTAAGTTGTACATAATAAGTATTTGTAATTCAAATGAGATGACTACAGGTAGATTAATGTCCTAGTGACCACGGATGCTTTGAGATACTATCCCTTCCATTCAACTCATCCACCTCATTACAGAACTGAGCTATGTACTCTATCAATATCTACATTGTGCTCTGAAGCTTATTGACTTCATTAGTTGTCGACTATCTACTAAATATTGCTGTACTAGATGAGGAGGATTGTTACATATACAAATCATGTAATATGTTTAGAAAAAATTATTATTATATTGAAAAAATGTGTCTAAAGATTCGCACATGAAAAGTAAAGAGAACCTAATTGTTTTAGAGAGCATCAATGAAATAACCAATTTCTGTGTCAGATATTTGGAACCATAAGTCAAACTCATCCTATATTAATTCAATGATAAACCGAAATTCATACTACAAACAAGTTTCGATTGGTACAAGCTATTAATATTAAAAATACACAAAGTTCAAATGGGAGGTTCAAATCATAAATAAATACTCAAATTAAACCAAATACACAAAACCTTAGTAAATAACAAAACTCACTTACCTCAACTGACATTGTAGCACCCAACTCTCACAAGACATATACCCGACATCGTAAGTAATGTTCAAGTACGTATCCCGCAAGAGTGGCATCTAAAACAGTCAATCAATCAAACTCATTACAAATTTTTCTAAACAACATAATGCACGCATACATGAAAAATAAATAAACAAATTGACCCATTTTATTCATAAATATTTTCATTCACGAGTATTATTACACTCATTGCTCAATCTCACTTAGAAACATTTCCAATTTGAAAAGTTATTACAAATAAAATTATTCAATTATACAAGATACAATAATTGCATAATGCATAATTTGATATAAAATAATAAAAATATATACGCAAACACGAACTAATTCCGACCTCTATCTCTTACTCAAATGTAGTGGTTAGACTCCAATTTGTCTAACTGGAGATCTTCTCTAAGCTTGAAAAATAATATTGCAAACTCAAAGAGTGAACCATCCTCGATGACTCACTCAATCACATAACACATCACTTCATACACTCACAAAATTCAAATCACTTTATCAATTCAACATGTTGAGTCACACACATTTCGTATTTGTTTAATTCGTATTTTACATTCAGAAATCATTCAATCTATTTATTTCAACCATTTAATCATACATATCAAATGCATATGCAAAGACATATCAACCCCTCTCTAATATCAAGTTGTAAGAAGCTACAAGGGAATTGAAAAGTGTGAAAGAGGACTGCTATAAAAATCCAGAAAATTTTGCTTTTAAAAACACTAAATTTATTATGTTGGGGAAACACATGGAAGCTCTTTGAGATCATAATTCAATTCTTATGCAGAAGCCAAGGATTACATAGATGAGAGAAAGGGATTTCAATACTAAATTCTTTTATAATTATATTTTGACAATAATAAATCTCAATAGGATAGCTTGCCTCTTAGATTCTAGTAACTAAATGGTTACTGATAGAGATTCCATAAGGAGTATGATGTTCAACTTCTTCAATTCCTTGCTAGATGATACATCTGCATCCTATCATATATAAAAGGTTTAGTAAATCTTATAGGGGCTCCCTCTACCTTATTACAAGATACATTACTAAAGCTTCAAAAACCATTTACCATTCAAGATATTAAATCTATTCTTTTTAATCTGAATCCTATTAAAGCATTAGGCCCGAATGGTTTCAATGCATACTTTTTCCAAAAACCTTAGTAGATTATAGGAAAATTAATTATGGAGACTATAATGGAATTTTTGGATTCAGGTAAATTACTGACTGAAATCAATGCAATTCATATTTGTTTGATTCCTAAGATTCCCAATGCAAGTATTCTCAATAACTTCCGACCTATCTTCTATTGCAACATCATTTACAAGGTGACTTTCAAAACTTCTTGCAAACAAACTCAAGGAGAGTTTGAACTTATTCATTCATAAATCTCAAGAATGAGAGAATATGACTTCGAAGGACACATCAAAAGTTATTCCATCAAAATTGATCTCTCAAAAGCTTTTAATAGACTTTAATGGAATTTTATTATGGGAAGGTTGAATACTAAAGAAAGAATTGTGGGATTTGAAGACAAATTATGCAAACTATGTCACAATGAGCTTGAAACCATAGATCATCTTTACTTTAAGTGTGGTTATTTAGCTTCCAATTGGGCTAGTATCCAACAAACTATTAGCCTTTACTATCATGAATGAGATTGGAACAAAATATTGGAATGCGCTAATCATAAATTTAGCTCAATGAGGAAAGATAGAGTTTTCTTAAGCCTCAATTTCAATAGTACAATCTAGCTACTCCATTTGGAGAGAAAGAAATTAGAGAGTATTCAACAAAATCAACACTAATAAGCATGTCTTGGCTCACAAGTTACATTATTAGATTAGGGAAACATTGGTAGCTCATCATATGCAAGACTAACAAAGCCTTTTTTATAATAGATAATGGGATCTCTAAAGACTAGCTTTTTCCTAGAATTTTTGTAAAAGCCTTATTTTCTATTCATGCTTAATCTAACTTTGTAAAGACTTTTTAGTGCCTTTTTGGCTTAATGCATGAATTCTTTTATCTTTCAAAAAATAAAATAAAATATTATTTTATTTTAAGTAAATTTACAATATTACATGATATTATAAATCTCTTTTATTTAAACTAAAAATTAATTTTAAATAATTTAATTTTTATTTCCATAATAAATTTTAGTTAACTTTAATATAAAATTTTAAATCTTCTCCTAACTCCAATTCTTCCTCACGTCCACCACTATCAAATTACTTCAGAACCCATAAACTTGATCTTTGAGTTTTCATGTATTATTCAAATAGTTTGTGATCTCTCTTCATCTCTCACTGACTTTATGTGAATACTATCTTGAACTTTAAAGAAGTTAAGGGTGTTAGTGCATCTAAGTAACCTTGCTCCAAGTTCAAACAATGCATTATAGACATCCAGATGTCTGATATACCTTGGGGTGGAAACTACTTCGTATGGAACAATAATCAATATGGAAGCAATTTCATTAGCAAAAAATTGAACAGATGTATGACAAATCTAGAATGGCTTTAGCAAATCCCTAGCCCATCTTCAATTTTCACTATAAACAGCCTTTTTGATCACTCAATGTGCGTCACTCAAATTCAAACATGGGATGTAAGTATCAAAAGACCTTTCAAATGCAATAATTTCCTAACCTCTTTAACATGCCTTGATAAAATCATCTGGAATACTATCTCCACTGAAGTATAGGGCACTAAGCAGTTTGTTTATATAACAAACATGAAACTTATTAGAATTTCTCTAAAGAAGTTGTATAAGGAGAATATTGGAAATACTCATCATTTGTTAACAACTATTAAAGAGGCTCTTAGAACTATACAAGATGAGTTGGACAAAAATCCTTAGTATAGTGAACTTCAACAAAATGAGAAGAATGCAATGCATAACCTTTTAAGAGCCTTTTATCATTCTACGATGAAACAAAGATCACTTCAATCATGAATACACTAGCTAATGCTCACTCCACAAATAAACTTCTTATGGAGATCATAGTGGAAACTATATCTCTTAAAGATGTTGAATCATTATCCAAGCCTATCACTATTGAGGAGATTGAAGAAGTGGTAAAGTTAATCAATTCACATAAAGCCCCTAGTCTAGATGGTTTTATTATGATGTTCTTTAACAAAACTTGGCCTCAAACTAGAACTATGGTTCATAAAGTTGTTCTGCAATTTTTCAATTATAGGAAATTGATCAAGGAGATTAATAGAAACTTCATAACTATAATTCCAAAAGGGGGAGAGATGAAGTATTTCAATTACTACAAACCAATTACTTATTTCAATTTTATCTAAAAAATCATCTCCAGGGTTATAACTAATAAATTAAAGAGGATTTTGGTCAAGTATATGGATGAAACACAAAGAGAATATATACCTGGCAGATCATTAAGTGAAAACATTCTTTTAATGTAGGAGTTTATGAAAGATTACTAAAAAGGAAGAGGGTGTAGAAATTGCACCATGAAGATGGATTTAAGGGAAACCTGTGACAATATGGAGTGGCAATTCCTAATAATATCATGAAAGCAATGGCCTTTCTTGAAATATTTGTTGCTTTGATATCTCAGTGCATCACCACTCCATCTTTCAATATGCTTATAAATAGGGAATCTCAAGGAGTTTTAGAAGCAACAAAGTTATAAGGCAAGGGGATCCTTCCTCTCCTTCCTTATTCTCTCTTGTTATGGAAGTCTTTTGTAGAACACTTAAGAGGTGGAGGAGAGAAAAAAGTTGTTCATATATCATTCTATATGTAAAAGGCTAGGTATAACAAGTTTGGCATTTGATGATGACTTATTGTTGCTATCTACAACAGATAAAATATTTTTCTTGTCTTTAATAACTACAATCAAAATGTTTTCTAAGTTATCTAGACTTGAAGTGAACTCTAAAAAAAAGATCTTGTTACATTTGTTTAGGGCCAAACATTGTAATATGCTCAATTAAGGGCTAAATGTTCGCAAGTCTGCTCAATATTAGGCAAACTTAGACAAAAAAAATAGGACGTGTCATACACGCGCTATTACTATATATAAAAAGTGTGTTTAGAGAGCCAGTGGATTTTAAATGCCATGTAAAAATACTCAAAAGTCAGGTAGATTTTTAAAAAAAAGAATAATCTGCTCAATTTTTACAGAACCCTAAATTTACTTAAATCCCCAAATATTCACCCTCTCTCTGTTGTAATTTTATAAAACCCTACTTTTATGATCCGATGTCTTGCCTCCTTCACGCATCATCATACCAATCACTCTAATCCCTCTTGCCGATCTGCCTTCCAGTCCTTCAGAAGGAAACTTGAGTCTATTGGGGAGAATGAATTAATGAATTCTATAAAACTTTTTGGAATTCATCTGAAATTTCTCCCCTGATATGTTTGGAATGTTAAAACTTGTGGAATTGAATTTTAGGAATGAACCGAACACCATGAAAACCTCTCGAGTATGTTCCCTTATTACTGATTCCCTTGTCTCTTTTTGATTACCACCATTTAAGTTGCAGGATCTATAAGTCATTTTAACATAAATCAGTTAGATATTGGCCTGATATGCAGTGCAACTAGATTACATCATTTTTTCTCAATTCTAGTAATTTCAGCAAGTTGTACATTCATCTCTATGCTTTAACTCCAATTTGTTTAATTCCATTTCAGAAAATTGATGTGTCTGCTCCACGCATCTAAAAATGAATTTATGAATAGATGAAGTATGTTAATGTTGTATTTTCTATCCTTCCATTCTATAGGATGAAAAGCATCCTTTAGAAAAATGGAAGTGACTTACTAGATGGACTCAACCTAAATCATCGTTCTGTAATGTTTTGATCTTTCTTTTAATAAAATTGTTTTATCTCTGTTTATTTTGTTCTGATCGGACTTTTGGGATATTTATTACATTCCTTGGTACCACTTGGCAGTGTAGAGGAGTTACTGGCAACATATGACTTGAAGCGTAGAGAACTTCCTCCTCTAGTGACAATATGGGAATGGGTTGAACCAAAACTACAGAAACTTTGAACAGAAGAGCAGTTACACTAACATTTTTTGTTTTATTTATCCTAGAAGTCACCAATGGTGAAGGGTTTTTGCACTAGTGGGGTATATTGTTATTATATCACTAATTGAAGCCGTAACTTATTCCAACTTATAGTGGTGATATTTCCAACTTTGTCTTTAAAATATAATCCTTATGGATTATATGATATTTTTAATACATATATTGCACTAGATGCTAAGAAAGATTGGATTTTGACTTTATACAATGTATTTAAATGGTAAAGGGGAATAATATTGTGACTAGCATATTCTTACATATATTAGTGCAACTTGGATTGTGGAAGCTTTTGCTAGTTATTATGGTATTTGATTGGATTTCTCCTTTCCTCTATTTAATGCCTTCTCTATCTATAACCATTGGTAGTAGATAGTCCTAAGAAACTTATCTATTAGAGGACACACGTAAATCATGAAGTCATTTGTATGCTAGTTTTGAGTTAAGGTTTAAAATCTTTCAACTCCATCTAAATATGGGAGTTATGGAGTTTCAAGGCTTTACTTCAAGGTTTTTCTTTTTCTTCTTAATTTCTTAAGTATGCTGAATTCAACTTAGGAGAAGCTAGCTTGTGAAATTCCTTAGAAATATATAAGATTCATAAAAAATATACTAGTCTCATTCATCATACATCATGTCTTTGATTAAATAAAGAAGAATCCCAGTTTGGAGTTGCATTAATTCTTCAACTTTAACACATTCTGCTACCTGTTATTGTACACACACATCATAAAAAGAAAAAGAGAAAAACCATTCTTCTTCTTTTTAACTTATATGATACTCACCACTAACATGGACCTCCTTCACTCTCTTCTCTTAATTAAATAAAAATAAATAATATAAAAAAAGCAAATAAATAAACAAAACAATTAAACAATAAAATAGTTGAGCTGCCAATAAAATTGTGATTTATCAAGATTGAATATTTAGGAACTATTTTTTCCCTACTTTATTCCCTTAGTCTTGTTAAATCAATTTATGTGTTTAATCCTAGATTTCCTAAGGTATTGATTACTCTCTCTTAAGATCTATTTAATTAAACCTATTTGAATTTGAAAATTCCACATTTGTAACCTTTCGATTCATAAAACTTTCCTTAACATTTTCAATTAGATCTAAAGCTATCTAATGGATAACTAAGTTCTCAAACAAGATCTCTTCTGATCTCTTTTTGAATGATTGTTATTTTAATAATTACGGGATGATTAAACTACCAAATCTCATTTTACAAGCTAATCTAATTACTTTTGACTCACTATCTCAATTTATTGTCAAGTATAAGCATGCACTATTATCAAAAACACCAAAATATGTATTGAATCAACAAGAAATAAATTCATAAAATAAATCCAGAAAAATTTCTAATAGAGATCCAGAAACCCATAAAGATGTTTAACATCAAGAAAATCAGATTACATATAAAAGATAGTGAAATAAACTAAAAGGAAAAGAAAAAAAAACTATTTAACGCTCTAATCTAGAATGTTGGAATTATCTTGATGTTCTTCTTGATCTCTCTACTTTGCTTCAATTTGATTAAATGGCTACTTCACTTTTTGGTGTTTTTCACATCCTTAAATATTTCTCGAGGATTCTTGGGTTCTTTCTAAGGTTTCCTACTTAATTTGGTTCCAAAATAGACTTAAAACTTCAAAGACCAAAACAACTTGTGTACTGGAAAAGCTAAAATTTGCTAGAATTGCTGCCTGGAGATACATGGTCTCATACACAACTATGTGCTAGACCATGTATGACTTAAAAATATTCAAAATTTATTATTCTAAACAAGTTGAGACTAACACGGTCATAGACATGGCTATATATCCCTTATTTGCTTTAAATCTTCCTTGTTCTTCAATTATCTAATTTCCAACACTCACAATCAAATCAAACACCTCATGAAACATAAAATTAAGATCCAATTCTTGCACTAAACCAAACAAACACTTAAGAATACATACACACGTTAATAATAACATAATTCTGAGCTATAAATATGATAATCACCTAACAAACACTTGAAAACACATTAAAACACATGTAAAAACATAATGTAATTTACACTTATCACCTATTGATGCTCAACTATTAGTTTATCATAAGTGAATCAGACATACATTGATTATGTATTGCAATCTAGATGTGGCAATGGGTTCAAACATAAATAATCTATTTGAAGTGTTTAAATCATTCATATATAAATCCAAAAGGAGAGTAAGAACAACACTATTAGCTCAAGAAATTCCCAAGCGTGTACATCGGCCTCAATATCCCCATTGAATTAGAAAGATGAAGTTTAGCTCCCTATATCTTTATAAAGGTAAAAAATATGCCCCCTTTTGTGTCTCTAAACTCTACATTACTCATTTGGCCTCTTAAAAGCCTTTTTATAGTAAAAATTAGGGTTGTATCATAACACGCGGTTAGCTACATAGTTGTGTAAGTATCTTATGTTACATTTTTTAACTAAATTCATGAACTTACATGTCCTTGATGACTCACTTACACAACCATGTAAGTCCACACATGACCGTATAGAATGTAAAAGAGTTTGAAACTGTATCTTTGCGCACTTACTTGCTTCTTGTGAGTTACATGATCCTTTAAATGACCGTGTAAGTTATAATAACTTCACTTCTTTCATTTTTTGTCTCATCTTCACTCTAATTCATCTCCTTCTTATTCCACAAAGGCAAATAAGATTAAACATCAATAAGACAACTCCAAGGATATGTTTTTAGCTCAATTTGGTTCTTGCTCCTCAAACTTGTACCTAAAACAAAAAATGATCCAAAATAAGTATCTTGAACACACCATAACATTAATGATTAAGCATTAGGGGTAAATATATAGTTAATCAAACACATATCAATATGCTTGATTATGAAAGTTGGATCACCAAACCATCATGATTGTGCAATTGCATAGGTCTAGCACCTAACCCCTCTATCAAGATCATACACTTTTGCACAATCATGATAGTTAAGTCATTCACATATTTGCACAATCATAGACATGTACGATCATGCAAGCATAAAGACTACCTCTCTCGAAAACCTATTCTCTTTATTTTGTTCTCTCTCCTTTCTTCTTTCTCTCACTTGTCCTCTCTTTAGTTAGCACGTTCAACCCTTTATCACTTAATTTTCACTTGATTTTCATGCAAGTTTCATGCTTGTATCCATTTTTCTTCTATTTTTACATAGTTTACCTCTAGATATAGTGATTGTTTCACCAAAATTCAATTTTCTTGGGAGTTTAAGAGAAGTTGTCTTTAACTACCTCCATTTTCTGTTGTTTCTAGTTTGCTATTTTGTACATATTCAAACATAAGATGGCACCTAAAATGAAACAATTCACATGAAGCTCCAACCCTAAAAGGAAAAGCAAAGGTTTCAGGAAGTGGTACATGTGATTTAACTGCAGATTTTGGGGCTCCATTCCCAATTTTCTCATAAGAAAAAGGTGAGAAATTTCAAAAACTTCACTATAAAATTATTGTTGCACCTTGATAATTTGATTTCCAGAATATGGAAGAATTAGGGCTTAAGGATAAAGTGAAATCGTTGAGTAAAAAAATCAATTGGGAAAAGTATTCATTGTGATTATGTTGTTTATAAAGATAACTTACCCTAGAATTCTATACTACTCTAAGTTTTGAACCAAATAAGCTAGAATTTTTTTTTGTTTAGATTAATAGGGGAACCATGCAACTTAGATCACAATATGTTAGAGGAAAGAATGGATGTCATGGAAGGATATTGAAGTAGGTAATGTGATAACAACTACCAAATGAAGTAATTACTGAAGTATTTTTTAGTGTAAGTTTTCTAAATACCTTCTCCAACACCATCACCACCATAATCCCCAAAAGTGTTTTTCCCATCATTTTTATTTCTTTTTATTTTGTCATTACATTAATTATCTTTGTTTATTTTTATTTGTGTATCATTTTTCACATTAAGGACAATGTATTGTTCAAGTGTAGGGACATATATGTATTTACATTATCGTTTGTATATGACTGCATATGCATTATGTTTATTTTATTATTATTTTTGCATTGTGAAAAAATGTTCTTATAAGATGTTGCATTACATGAATATGTCAATGGTATAGAATTGAAAGGAATTAGCTTAACTACAAGTATGATCATTTAATTTATGAAGAAGCATTAGCTTGTGAAGTTTGCGTTATGAGTAATTTTGAGGTGGATATGCATGTTGATCAGAATGTTGTACCTATTCTTTCTTTTTATAAAATTTGTTTGGATGAACTTATAATTGAATGAAACTAATTAGGTAGGCATCATTAGTAACTTTTCATTGGAATGGATTAACTAGAAAGAAATGATGTAAATTAGTGTTTTTAATATTTGTTTTAATAAATGTGCTAGAATTAATTTCCTATTACATTGGCCCTTTTTGGATAATTATGATAAAAACAAAACTGGTATCCATAATTATGTTAAAAACAAAACTAGTAGCCAGTTTTGAGTTGTGATATAGCTAACTAACTGGAGACATTTATGACAAAATATTTGCATTATGTCAAAAGGCTAGAATGAAACTTTAACCAAGCTTGAAATAGCATAACCTAGTTGAGTAATTAGGGAAAATTCAACACAAAATATTTGGCTTCATGTCAAAACACTAGATGATCACTAAATAAAAATATAAAACTGTGGTTCTTTAAATAAAAGTGAAGCCTATCGAACTTCTTATAAAGTGTCAATAAATTTCAACGAGTGGGTACTTAGTGATGACCTAACTTTTCTTTTAATAAATAAGAATTATCTCATGCTTGCATATGACACAGATGTATGAATAGGGACTTAATATTTTTGTTGATAAGTATATTTAAATCAAAACACTTGAATATAAGTGGAACAAGGTTATATTTTGGATCATTTTGAGATACTAATGTTTGTGGGTAAGTTAATTTCATGAGATTTGATGTCATTGTGCCACTATGCCATTGTGTCATATTTGTGATTTGTGATTTGTGCTTTTATGTTTTGTTTAATTTATGGTTATAGTTTTACTTGGGCCCAATCAAAGTTTTAACTGTGGGGAAATTGATAGGTATGATTTATAACGTGTTTTCTAGGTTTTAAAATGTGTTATTAGGTATTTTATTAGGTGATAATCTTGTGTTTAAGAATTACATGTATGTTTTTGTTAGTATTTTTTATTTTGTTGATTATTATTGATTAGGGAAAGAATTTGATCCTAATGCATATTTTAGGGCATGTTTAATGTGCTTGGAAGATGAGATGAGATAGGGAACTTAAATAAAAGTGTAAGATGGAAGCTAGAGAAGTTGGAGACCTTCTATCACGATCATGTAGATTTTGTATGGTTGCAATAGAGCTATAGACAAACATGATCCTGCATAGTCACAATCGTGCAAATGTCAGACTTTCTAGGTCACAAAATTTTTATATTTTTATGATTTAACGATATTTTTAGAATATAAACAAGTGAGAAAAACTTTGAAAGGCCCTTAGAAGGATCAAAAAGTATAAATGAAATCAAAAACATAAAGAGAAATGGATGGAACATCTAATAAAGAGATCAAGTAGGAAAAATTCCAAAAGGACAAAGCTGTAGAATTTTCCAACTTAAGGACAAAAAGAACACATCTAGAATTCAAACTTCTATACTTTCCTTTTCTTTCCTTTTTATTGAATGTTTATAATGAACAATTTAGTATATATTTTTCTATTAATTGATAAATTTATTATAGGAATCACTATTGAATTGTTTTGTTAAACTTTTATGTTCTTAATATAATATAGATATACATTGTGGTGCTCATTGATTTTAATCTTTAATTTGAATCAAAGGGCTAGGTTGAAAAACCTATGTTATGTTGCACTGCAAGAGCTACTACCATAATAGACCTATAAACATCAACTAAAGAGAGATTTTAATCATTCGTTACCAATTGGATTACTTCAAATTCAATTACATGGTTAGGAAGAGTTTTGAGAGATCAAGAGGTCACAATTCAATTCTTATCTATTTTAATTGAGATTACTTGGTTAGATCTCAAGAGAGGGAAATCATAACTATTCGATATCTAGGGTAAAGTATTATTAAATCAAGAAGGCAAAGTGAAAGCAAAATATTCTTAAGTTGTTTTCATTAGTTAATCATAAGTTCACCGATGCTTTGTTAATTGTTTAATTATCAATTTTCTCTAGTTTAGTTTATTTTCTAACTAATTATTATATTTTTTACCTTAAACAAAATGTTAAAAAAATTGTTAGGTGTCGTATAGATAGATTTAAAAAGTCAAATGAACAATGATAAGAGAATATAAGTAACTTTGACTTTGTCACCTTATTAGACCACTTCTATTCAATTATGAGAATTCTTTGATGAAGTAAAATTCTATCATAGTCCTCAAACAGAAAATTGGGAGGCAAATATCTCAAATTACATCTAGGTAAAAAATGTTTAAAGAGTTGGTTTATAAATGTGTTATTATACAATGAGAAACTCATTCATCTATTTATAAAATGGGGACTTATGAGTTTTTAATATTGATAGAGAAGTCACTTAGGATTGGTGGGAGGAAACTAAATACTTAAGGTGCCTTTGAGAATTAAGCTATAAGCACTCTAACTTTTTATTAACCAAAAGAGTTTTATTTTGTCAAGGTACCCGTACACTACTTTTAAGGTGCCTTGGGATTCTAGATGTGTCAACAATAATGAAACAAGCTCATAAAACATCATAGTTACTACTAGCTTTCAATATTGAAATATTATATATATTATGCTAAAGGCTATCACTAATCCAAAAAATTTAGAAAGTTACAACGAATTCTTACTTATAAGTTACACTATATAATTAATCCATGGGTGTTTAGGGGTTGGGCCATTGATGTTGGACCCCAAACCTTGGAGCGAAAATTTAGAAATAATAAATGAAATCAAATGAGTGTTTTTGTATGTGATTTGTGTTATAGATGAGAAAATGTGATTTAAGTATGATGATGGGCTAAGAAGCCTTAAGCATAAATCATGATTAGCTATGTAAGATTCTATGGAAAAGCAAGAGTTTATGAAAGACAAGATGATATAGAATGTAAGAAATTATATGATTTGAGGTCAAGATTTGGATGTATTCCAAACAATAGTTCAATTGTTATAAATGATAGGTAATTAAGAAAGTAAAGTTAGGATGAATGTTAAATGTATATGCTGATTCAAGGGAAATTAGAGAATGATTGAAATAGAATTGGCTAAAGTAGCCTTCTTTGAAGTTG
>JANPWT010000009.1:4180288-4192047 GCA_024678245.1 Erythroxylum densum | reverse complement strand
TCTAGTTCAATCAACTCATCCACTTGATCATTCATATTACTAAGTCAAATTGTCACTCAAGGTTCGGGGTCCAACAGAAAAGATGGAAACTCCTTAGATTTTAAGATAGAAAATGGTCTATAGTGAGAGCAATTTGTAGCAAAATCAACAAATCTTAGGACAGTGGCAAATATTTTAAATTAAAATGGAGAAAATATTTAGCTTCTATAATGGAAGGGAGTTAGGAGTTTTAAACACAGAAGAGTCTTGATATAATATTTTTGCCTAACATTCCCTCTTAATTAAGGATTCTTCATAGTTAATGTCCACATGGAGATCATCCTGATGACTTTTTCAGGCTTCTTCCTCTAGTTGGATTCTCACTGGTCCCTAAACTTCCCAAAACCACAAATCCATATCTAAGAATTTGATTAATAAGCTTGCACTCCTTTTATGAAAGGTTAAAAGAGTCTTTAATACCATATAGTTTGTATGTTCAACCAAATCTATGCAACGCACAGTTATTGATAGCCCAAGAAGAATTCAACCTACTTAACTCAAAAGTGAAAAGGCCCAAATCTTAGAAGTCCTAGAAGTCATTTGAGAATTCTTAGAGACACGAAGTGGTAAAGAAGCCTAGAATGTGGGAGGTAGGATGGTAAATACACAATAAATATGAGATGGACAATAAGCAGACATGATAGAGAAAAATTGGAAGTTGAGAAGTTGCAAAAGAAACTGCTTAAGAAAAAAAAAAGAAGAATAATGTGTGGTAGGCAGTTAGCTAAAACATGATCATAATGGGAAGGGGGTTGAAAGATGAACAAAATTGTTTGAGATTGTTGAAATTGGAAGGATTATGTAAATTCACTAGCACGATAACATAAACACATACACACATAGATAAATAATCGCATAATAAAAACAACAAAAACAACCAAACCCTATCATTATTTTTAATTCTCTTCATATTTGTACTTTTAAAAAAATGAAATTATCACTTTAGTTCAAATCTTATTTCAACACACTTTAACACTTTTGGTAGCTTAGAATCTTATTCTCTAAGTTCTCCAAAGTCCACATATACTATCAATAAGAATTCAAGCACAAATTGGTAGAATTCCTACCTAGAACAATTAAATTCCAAGTTATTCATATAAGCGACCAATAGATGTTGCAATAGAAACTAGTAGAACTCTTAAATACAACTCTTAATCATTTGTGTTCTTTAAAATCATCTTTTAGGCACTGACTTATGGTTAACTTACATTAAGTTGCTTTGGTTGATGTTGACCAATATGCACTTATTGTAAGTATTATAATACTCTTTGTATTGCTTTTACCACTCCTATAGAGACCGCTTTAGTGACATTTATTTACTTTTTAAAAGAAAAAAATAATGGTTATTTTTGTATGGATAGGTTTGATTTAATTTATTATATAAGAAATTTTTTATGATATATCTTTATTGGTGTTAATGTTGATTTATACAAGTTATCATCTAAGTTTGATCTTGATTGACATATGAATGACTCGAGAGAGTCAACTTATGATCACACTGTAACTTAGGAAGAGGGTGTTGAACAAGAAGCTCAAAGGCAACCTATATGATCTTTTGGTAATAGGGTAAAACCTTTTATAAGATTTCACAAAGCTTAATGCATTCAAAAGGTTTAAAAATTAGTAATTTGGGTTAACCAACTAGAAAGTAAGTGGTTATACCTTGAGAGAGTGTAGTTTCAATGTCTAGGAAGTCCATCTAGTCCAAAAAATAAATATAATATAGATTAATTAAATCTTGAAGTTAAAAATACTATTAGAAAAAGTACTCAGTTAAACATAGTTATTTAATTGCATTTTCTTGTGATCAATTATCTTATCATCTATTTCATTGGCTATTATACACATTAGGTTTAGTTTTATTTTATGATTCTTTATTAAAATATCCATAAAATCATCTTTTTGTTAATTAAATTTAGACTAGCTATTTATTTTAGGCTTTTTTATCCCCATAACTTCTTCATGGTATTGGTACCTTACATATCGTTATGTTGCTTACTAATAATAAGTATGTTTTCCAAGTTAGTGAGTGATAGATTCGCTTTAAGGAAAACTTGGGTAACATTAAAAGTTTATATCAATTACATATTCACTAGTCTACCATTGCATCAAACGATTTGGATGACATTTCAAACATACTTTTTATGCTCTTTATTCATATAAATATAGTTTCACAATTACATATGGTTTATATTGTTCACTCATATTATTTTCACTTTAAATATAAGATACAATTGTATAACTATATTTATAATTTTTGAATATGTTTGAGTTACTTTGAGCCTAAATGACAAGTTAGTGTAAGTATCCAGGAGTTTAGGTAGTTAATAAACATTATAATTAAGCAAATAATAATTGTCCACGGTTATTTCAATTGGATTGTTAAATATTCCCATAACTGTGAAAAAGTTTTATTAATAACATGTGTATGATTTGCTTGATGATAAAAAAAATGATTAAGTTTGGTAGAATTCAATGCATGCATAATTTATATATTTTTTAAAGGATATTATAAATCTCGTATGATTTGTTACTACATTATAAATTCATTTCTCAAAAATATTATTTGTATAAGAATCATTTGTAGTAACAAATCATACGAGATTTATAATATCCTATATATATATATATAGGATATTAATAATGCTACAAAGAGAGATACAAATTTATTTTAGCTTAAAATGATCTAAGCTAATAAGCATTACTCATATTACAACCAATTACTAGTGTTAGCAAAGTAACCCTTGCGAGAGCACTATGCTAGATTACATAATTCATTTCATAGTATGGAATAGTTCTGAAGCTACTATAAGAAATGTTACTTCTATAAAAGTAGTTTAGGAACCGAGTTTCTAAATGAATGAGGAATTGTAGACTTGTTCCACCATTTTTCTTTATTTTTGAAAGCTTGAAACCATCTAAGGTAGTGAGGGTTCACATAAGCTTTCAAGATTTCCATTTAAGGGACGGTAGACGATGGTGATGTATACATTCCATTTTTATGCCATATCATCACTTAGGTTGCTTATGCACAAATAATTTTTATTTGATGTATTAGGTAATTTAATAGAAATGTTGTTTCAAGAAGTGATTTTAACCTATGATTAAAAAGTTTTAAACACTAAAACAATAGGAAAAAAGTATATTCGGTTGAGCATGGCCTTAGAAATAGGTATATTGCACATCATATTCCTATTTAGACGTAAGAAGTTGATGAGAAATTTGAACATATAATTTTCAAAGTCTGTGTTGCTTTTTAGATGAAAGAAATTAAATATGATCTTAAACAAAGGCATATTATGCCCTATATTCATTGCAATAATTCCTTATTTAGGAGCATGTTAAACCATAACTTTTAAGAAGTTTTTTAAAGATGAAAAATCTAAGCAAGACTTCTAATCCATTTTCAAAGAGAAAAGAGAACTAGGATAATCCGAATTGAACATAGAGTACGAATGGATGATTAAGAATTCTATCACAAAAATTATTTTATGATTTTTTCAATTTTATTTATTAATTCAAGGAAGATGGTGAATATTTTTAATATCTAGAACATGAATCCCAGAATTTATGTGTTATGTATTGATTTTATTTCATTAAGGAAGAGTTTTAATACTTGAAAAATATCTTTATTGCTCTTAATATTGATGGTGAATCAAAGGAGGTTTCAATCATTATTTTGATGATAAAAATAACATAAGTACTGCTAATGGTTTTATTATTTTGATGATATGCTATCTAAGACCAAGATGTAGCTATAATTAAGAAGTAGCTTATGAAGGTGATGAATAAAAGTTGAAGCCTTTGACTATCTAAGTGAAGAACACATCAAGAACAAAAGAAGATCAATGCACATCAAGTTCAATTTATAGTTTGTAATTTTAATTATAATCTCATTTAGTCTCTTTAGTAAACATTCAGTCTTACTTCATTTTATGTGTCTTCATCATCAAGAGGTGTTAAAACTTTTCTCAAGAGAAAAGCCTCTTGATATTTTAAACACTCGTTAGGGAACATTTTGAAAAATTCTTACATCATAATTGCATTAAATAATTTAATTTGGAATATTTAAAGTTGTTAATATCATGATTTTGGGGAATTGGTCAACCTAGAATGACAATACAACTTAAAATTTTCAAATTTGATGTACTACAAGTTTGCAACAACATTGATTACATATTGGTCAACTAATACGTATTGGTTGAATAGTATAACTTAATGGTTGATTAGTATGATAGAACTAACCATTGTAACAACTAATTTTTGATTTCAAAGGCTGATAAGGGTCCCATATATAAATACACATCTTTTCATTGGTTCTTGAATGAGAAAGCATTTAGATATCATATACAAGTATTTCTGTGTTTATTAAGCATTTAGGTATCATCATTTCATATTCTTGTGAGTGAGACTCTTTAAAATTGTCAAAATCATAAAGAGAGATATTCTTTAATTGTAGCCTTTGTAGGGTTTTTAAAAATTATACTTGAGGGTATTTTAAGTGACAAAGGTTCCTCTTCGTTATGAAGGAAGATTGTAAAGGGTTCCTCTTTCCTAAAAAAGATTGTACAAAGGTTATTTTTCATCTTCAAAGAAGAATCATAGTAGAACTCCAAAAAGAATCTTGAGAGTAGAAATAGGTAAGATCATTCCCCAAACTACTATAAATTAGTTTGAATTTATCTTCTCTTACCCTTTTTACATTATTGATTAGGTGTGTTGTTGAAATTTGTTATTTTATAACATATTTTCATCTTTTTATAAATTATATTTGTTAACACACTAAGTAATATTTTATTACACCTAAGTCATCTCCCCCTATGGAATGCAATTAAGAACTAAAAATTGATTTAATAATAGATAGCAATTATATCAAATTTAAATTTACATGCATCAGTTTGAGAAAACATGTCTGTAAATTAACTAAGGATTAATATTAGAAGTTGTATAGGGTCCTAGAAAATGCTTGCATAAATATTTTAATACTAAAGTCAAATCTTTTATTAATTCCACATAACTTAAAATGTTTTCAGAGGTTTTCATCAAATAGAAACATTGATTAATTAATTTAAGAATGAGTGTTTATAGCTCAGAAGAGTCTAATTCATCAAATTAAGATATTTTTACGATCCAGAATATAAATTTTCACAAATAACTAAATCATAAATATAAAAATGATAATAAAAAGAAGTTCTTATATAAATATTTAGTCATTTAAAAAAATTAAATGCATTATATTTAAAAGAACTAGGCAAAGCCCTGCAATGTGTAAACAAGGTTCACCTAGAGATTAAGTCCATAGGAGTGGTTCTAGTAGGATAATTCAAGGAACTAATTAAGTAGTTCCAATTTATGGATATTTCCTTATTGATAATTGCTTAATCTTGTTCAAGAGGAAATTAGACTTTGTCCAAATTTATTGTTAATTAGATGATAATAGAACAATTAGACATAGTACGTAATAGATTATTGTGAGAATGAGACTCTGCTCTATATGATATTACTATAACTTATAGGTGCATTTGTTGGAGATATATAAATGATATTATCCAATACCAAAAAGAGAAATAAAGGTAAAGTGAGTTATATAAAAGAATGATGCTTATAACCTATTGCCTTAAGGTTTTAAGGTAAAATATGATATCTTAGCTATATATAAGCTCACTTAGACCTGAAGTTGGCTACGATACCAATGAAGGATTTTCAGAGAGCTTGGGAAGAAATTAGACTCCACATTAGCTTTGTATTAGGAGGAAGCTAATCCAATATGGATGGATCCGTTTGAAAATTCATTAGTGGAGTTACTCCACATCAAAAATAGATCTAAAAATAAAGTGAATTATATACAAAGATATGACTCATAACTCCATGCGTTAAAGTTTTATCTTGAGATATGATATCCTAATTGTATATAGATTCTCTTGAACTTGATCCGATTTCTCCATAAGCCCCCTCAAAACTCTTCGTTAGTATCAAAGTATAAATAGTATTTTATAGAGTGACGCAAATAACTTCACATTAGTTAGGAGTTGAGCGACAACAATGCAATTTTACAAGTATGTACATAAAAGTATAACTCATGTATCGTCTTAAAGTTTTGAATTGAGACCTAGTATCTTAGTTATATACGAGCTCACTTAAATTTGGTCTAATTTCTACCTAAACTACCTCAAAACCTTCAGCACTTACTAAAGTAAACGTGAATGTCACAGTTGTCAGTCAAAAACAATAGTCCAGGAAAAAAAAATTTCAACATTCACCAAAACAACTCCTAAAGACTGTTGTTCGCACTTGCAACCAAAGTAGAAAGTCAAGGATCTGGGTCCACTCAATTGTTCCATCAAAGGGTGTCAACGAAACTGTGCTTTGGAGTTGTCTGATACTGGATTTCTAGACTGCAAAACCGGTAAACTCTTGTATAAGTCTGAAAATGTCCTAAACACAAATCCGATGACACAACACTCAATGACCCTTCATGTCTCGGCAACTGATTGGGAGATTCATATAATTAGCTCAACCTCTGCAGCAGCCAGGATGTAAGCTGTCTCCTTTTGTTCAGATACCCAACAATTGTAATTTTCATTGTGATTACTTGCTTAGAAGATCTCCAACTTCTGCTCGATGGAGAGAGCTCCCTGGAAATTTAATCAATCTTTTATTTTACAAAAAAAAAATCTGTCATCTGCGTTCCTCAAGGTCAAGACATCTATAAATTATTCATTCAAGTTCTGCGCCACACCTAAAGCAATCCAGGTCTATTCCTCCCCTCTGCTGGCACACTAAGCGTAGTTGGTTTTAATGATTTGGACTGGAAGGTGTTTCTTACTTCTAGGGCTCTCTGTTCCACGTTGTTTAAGGGGTGTAGTATCAGGTTTTCTGATATCATCACTGTAATTTCCAAGCTGAAGCCCAGGCACTATGACAAAGAAATGCATTGATGGACAAGGATATCCCGAACGTGAAGCTCGGAATTTCCAAGCTGAAGCCCAGGCACAGACAAACCAAACACGTGTCTGCCATTTTGGCACAAGTAAACAACATCAACAAGTTGACAACACAATCTTGCAATTATCGTTCAACACCCTACCGTAGAAAAGTTCAGGTTAAACGATCCAAAATAAAGAAATTCAGACATGGAGAATTCCCAGAAGAAAACAGAATGAGACACTGAAGAATTTACAGCTAATCTAGTTCTTCCATTGATTATAACTCCAGTCCATCTTTCCTTAGACTTTTGCGTAGCACATATATTTAGCACCATTGAATTTCAGATGACCCCAAAGGTGTTCTCACCACTGTAGGTCATGTACAGGAATCCATCCTCATCCTTGTTTTCCTCATAAATTGCAGACATCATGGCCGCTGTAGTTACGAAAATAAAATTACCATGTGAAAAATTTCTTCAAATATGGACAGCAAATTAGTTGATATATTATAAATTTATCTCACCCGTTGGTGGAAGAATATTCTTCACAAAGATGAAAATGGCCTTTTCAGGACTGAGCTTGATCCTCTTTCGAACCACATATACAAATTGCCCAACAGTGAGATCAGCAGGTACCAGATACCTACATCCATCCCAGATCAAATAATTATTTCACATAAAATGGAAAATATGAAATGAAATTGTGGCTGAATTAAACTGTTTTGAACTACCACAGCAAATGCACTCAACAAACTCCAACAAATGAGCAGTATCCTAAATTGACAAGAGTTTCTGTTTAAATAATCAATGCACTTTGCAGGAATATTGCTCTTATAATTCTCATGGTTTAAAACGGCAATGCTCAAATGCATTCTAAGATCTCTCCAGAAAGGCTTTTTAGGTGAAGCACAACAGTTCCGTTGAAAGCAGAATCTAAAATTGCAGCCAAGCAGATCCACCCAAAGTTCCTTCTTTTTTAAAAAAAAATACCACATCTCAAAGAAAAGTAGGAACCTATTTTGTTTTCTCTCTTCCTAATTTAAATACGTAATACAATAAATAGAAGTTAATGGATAGAGCTCCTAGTAGTCACTTTGAGTCTGACAGATGAGACTAATTGACTGATCTCTTTCTAATATAAAGCTTGTACTACTTTGAGTCTGATAGATGAGACTAATTTACTGATCTCTTTCTAATATAAAGCTTGTACCTCTTATACATGCTTGAGAATCCACTCGGGAAAACAAATAAGGTAAAGGAATTTGTGTTTTAAGAACGAAGTTAGAATAATCACATACTTGGCGAACAGAAAAGAAAGGCTAGTGACCGTAGATTCCATTAGAAAATACAAAATTAACACTTTTTTTGGTCTCAAAATGAAAATATCAGCAGTAAGAGTTAAATTTTAATGTGAAGAATGGCAAACTTTTTCTTATCAATATCAGGGACATCAGTCTTTTCAGCCCTTTCGACGATCACCTGGGGATAACAAAGGACACTCAAATTACTATAAAACAATACATGAATACGTTGAATATTATCATGTAACAAAAATAAACAAACAAATCATACCGGAATTCTATCTGGATATTTTTCCCTGATGCGGCACGATTCCGCCTGCCTCCTCTCTGTCAAATTGAAGGAATGCTTAGTCCAAACACAAGTAAGTAAAACGAAACTAATTAATCGCACCCGAGATTAACCAATATACTAATTTCCAATGAAAATCAATCGTTTCGAATGCAATATTAAGTTGAAAGATAGAAAGCCATATGAAAAATTCACGGATAACCACCAAAAATATTAAAATAAAAAGCGGTTGCAAACCCAAAACCCTAAAAGATACTCGATAGCTATAGTTCGTCGAGAACGATCAATAGAAAAAACGAAAGAAAATCAATAAAGCTCACCGAGTGGGTGTTCCAGCTTGAATGAGCTCTTAGCCATAGCGACGAAATTCTTCCAGACACAGGGAAAAAGAGGGTCAGAGAGAAAAAGAAATCAGATCTGATAACTCAATACGCAACAGTGTTCTCTTTTGCTTAGTTTCGAAGAAAATAAGTGATGACTTACCCAGTGGAGCCGGAGAAAGAGAAGGAACAGAAGCTCTGAGAAGATAGCTAGATCACTAGCTGCTAATAAAATATTCTTTTTTTTTTTCAATTACCTATGAGATATTTTAGGAGGATTTCAATTATGAGAAGGTATTTTTAAACTATCTACATCCAAACTAATCTCCATTCGAACCGAATAGGTCTCTTGCGGGAGGCAAAACTCTGACCTTAAATCTTAAACAACTACAGATATGAGAACGGTTTAAACCCGCGAGTTCACTTAAGCCAAAAGATCTCCTTATTGGGTTAATATTCTTTTCGTACTTATTTACATGTATTCTGAACAAATAGATTATTCTGCTTTATTTCTATTTCTTGTTGTAGGTTTAAATTTTTATTTGTACTTTTATTAAAAATAAAAAATGACTGAAGTTAATAGAATATAGATGTGAATCCTAATAGATACGGTCTGTTATAGTACATAATTTTTAAAATTATAAAATATTCTCTAAAATTTACAAAATTGTAAAGCAATCCCTCCATATATCACGATAGATAATTTTTGACTTTAATTCAATCTTAAGAAATTATTATATATATATTTGATACAATAATTTTTGTTAATAATTATTTTTCACATATCTCTGATAAATTAAGAAGAAACAAAGAGTATTTAATTCTTATATAGATATAAGATTAAGAATAACATAAAGTTAAAAATATGCATTTATAATTTGTAAATTTCATTTCAAATATTATCTTTATTCATTTCAAAATTATTATAATAACTTTTATTTATGCATAAAAATTATATATATTGTCAATATGAAATATATACATTTTAAAAATATTTAAATTATGTTAAAATCATATATTTAAGTAATATATAATTGATAAGTGTAGTTTATGTTATGTTTTGATCGCTGTTTTAGCATGTTTATAGTATTTAATAGGTGATTATTACATGTTTAGGCATAGAATTATGTTAATGTGACTTTTTGTTTATATTTTAAGTGTTATGTAGTTTAGAGCATACTTTTGGATCTTAATCTTGAGTTCTTTGTGGAGTTTTGATATATTTGTTAATATTTGAAACCGGATAAATGAAGATTGAATGGAACTCCTGTCACAATCGTGACAGACACTCGCTAAACATGAGATTTCCATCTCTTTTGATGTTTGAAGGGCATTTTTGTAACAAAGTGATATGGATAAGCTCTAAACATAACTTATAACATACACTTACTGTTGGACACCGGTTTCTAAGCCCAATTCTTACTTTTATACCATAACTGTTGGGCACCGGTTTCAGAACCCAACTCTTGCTCTGATACCATAACTATTGGACACCGATTCCGAGGTCCAACATTTGGAGTCATAAAACGTGTGCTTCTGCTTGTTACCATGTATGATTATTTTACTTAATCCTCATCAATCATCCTTGGTTCATCTTCATTCTCTAATACCGTAAGTGTCGGCTCCTATTTTCTGAATCATTTTTATACTGAAGTAAATATTCTATGCTCGACTTCCATCCAGATATTGAACATCTTAGAGGCTGAATCAGAGTTCGATCTTTTCATATAATTTGTAAACTTATACCTCTAGTTTACTCCACATTGAACTATCCTATAGGGTTATTTTAAGGAGCCCCCATTAGTCATCATCCCACATGAGTGATGCCCACACCAGTCAAAAGTCCAAACAAACTCTTTTTTCAATCAATTCGGAATGTTGCCAATTTTTGTGGAGAGATTGTACAATGTATGTTGGAATCTATTCTTTCAAGAATCACTTCATTTAGAGGTTGGATAACAAAGATTGGGCCAAAGGAATCAAACAAGGTTCTGTCCTCAACCATATTGAACCTATTTCGGGACAAAAGGCATAACTTGCTATAGGGATATCAGATCAAGGTCATTCTTGAAGGATTCGAAAGCGAACTTCAATATCTACATCTTTTATAAAGACATTGAAGTGAGATTTTGTTATCTAAAAGATCATAATTGGACCAGACAATAGGATCAGATGAAATCAGACGAAGGGTCATACGAATTGGGAAAATTATCATAATTTTCCCTAGAGATATCGGATTAGGGTGTTCTTTAGTTATTTTGAAAGAGGACTTTAAGATCTACAACCTTCATGAAGACTTTGAAGACAAATTCTATCATCTGCAGGGTCAAAATGTGACCAGAAAATAGGATCAGATTCCTCACTAGTCAAACATCCTCACCAGACGATACATCCTCAACAGACGAAGCGCCCTCACCAGATGATACGTCCTCACCAGACAAAACACCCTCAACAAATGAAGTGTCATCACCAGATGATGCATCCTCACTAGGCGTTCCGTCCTCATTAGACGACATGTTATCACTAGCGATACATCCTATACTCCTGAGCATTTTCACTTACAAAGACCATAACTTTTGACTCTGATATGCCAAAATTTCATACTTTATAGCATTGAAAACCTAGAAAACTAAACTACAACTTTCTAGAAGACAACTTTGTCTTATTCAACCTAGATCAATCCTGTTGGACCCCGATCTTTGAGTGAAAATTTGAATTATGATAATGAAATTTAAGGAGTGCTTTGTGTATATATTGTATAATAGATGACTTAAAATTTAAAGAATATTGAGAAGAAAAGAAATGATTTGATTTTGATATCTTTGGGGTTTTGAGTGGATTGGTATGGTTTATGAAATTAAGTGGATGAGTTGATTGAAATTAAG
>JANPWT010000009.1:4120205-4153063 GCA_024678245.1 Erythroxylum densum | reverse complement strand
GCATTTCAAGAAATTCTACTTTTGCAAATGATGTATTTTTGGTTTATGTTGTAATGTGGCTTGAAATGCCCATTAAAACTTTATAGAACTCTCACTTTTAATATCAATGAAATATATGTTTGGATTTGTTTATGAATTTTCATGTTTTTGCAAAGTATTTGGATTTTGGAAATTACATGTGTTCATATATAAGTTCATCTTGTTTTGGATTTGAATTGAGGATGGTTGTTGGGAAATTTATGGTTGCATTTATTATAGTTAATGTTAGGGTTGAGTAGTTGAAAGAGTTTAAGTTGCATTAAATGAGGTATGTTGATTTTGGGTCCTGCTTCAGGGGTTTTCGCCGCGGCAAAGCTGAGAGTTCGCCGCGGTGTAATTAACCCAAAAAATTTTATTTTTGCTGGCCTGATGAGTTCACTGCAGCAAGACCAAATGGTCGCCGCAGCGAAAATAAAATTTCAAGCTTGCCGCAACGAAAGTTAAATCGCTCGCCACGGCGTAAAATTCCTGGAGGGTCCAGGGTATTTTCTCCCATATGTTCACCGCAACGAAACCCGCTTTTGCTTCTTAAAATTTTTTCTTTTTTTCTTCTACTTTTTCAATTTCTAAGCCTCTCTTCATGCTCAAGCTTCATGATTCCATGTTCGATGTTGGGCTTCAGAAACGGGGTCCAACAGCGAGTGTTTGAAAGACCAAGGCAACACAAGCTTTACTTAAAGATGGAGAAGTGCGAGTTTGCCCAGTTAGAAATCAGATTCTTGGGTCACGTGGTGAGCAAGGGTTAGGTTAGGATGGATTCAAAAAAGGTAGAGTGATGATAGTCGAGTGGAAGGCTCCCACGACAGTACGAGAATTGTAGAGTTTTCTTATCCTGGTGAACTACTATAGCGGTTCATTGTGGGATACTCTAAAAAAGCGGCGCCATTAATGAACTTGTTAAAAAAAAGCAAGAGTGGTATTGGTAGAGTGCATGTGAGGAAGCATTCGAGAAACTTAAAGCCTCTATCTGAACCGAATTTGTGTTGAAGCTGTAATGTTCGATCTTCCATTTGAGGTACATGTTGATGCATTCGGTAGCATTTGAGAGCCGAAAGCTCAATGGTGCGAAGCAACGTTACTAGACGCATGAGAAGGAGATGCGTACGATAGTGTATTGCCTTGAGACATGGTGAGTATATTTGATAGGAACCAGGTTCGTTGTTCGAATGGATAATGTTGCTAACATGTTTTACAGGACTCGAAAGAAGTTGTTTGCAAACAAGCTCAATGGAAAGAGCTTTTTGCTGAGTATGAATTTATGTGGGAGAATAAACTAGGGAGGTAAAACAACATGGCAGATTTCTTAAGTAGGAAGGAGGTATTTGCGGCCCTTTATTAAGTCACGAAGGTGGAGTCCAACCTATTAGAACAAATTAAGGCAGCAGCTCCATTAGACACCATATATTGTAAGTTGATTTCTCAAGTCAAGGAAGGTGTTGTATGTAGGTTTTGGCTCGACAATGATGGGCTTTTGATGACTAAGAGTAGTAAAGTATATATGTCGAGTTTTGGTGGATTGTGAAAGCAGTTGTTGAAGGAGACGTATAACTCACAGTGAGTTGGTCACCCAGGAGTCTAACGAAGCCAAAGATGGAGAATGACGTGGAATGTTATGTCAAGATATGCCTTGTTTGTCAGTTGGATAAGCTAGAGAGAAAGAAGGAAGCCAGTTTGCTATAACGCTTATCCATCTCTAAGAGACCATGAGTGTTAGTTTCAATGGATTTCATTAGTGGGTTTTCAAAGGTAGACAACATAGCATTAATAATAGTGGTGGTTGACAGATTCTCTAAGTATATGATCTTCGTGCCAACTCCTATGACTTGTCCCTCATATGTTGCGGCCGAGTTGTTCTACAAGAACATGGTCAAGTATTTTGGAGTTCCAACAGATATTATGAGCGATTTTTAATATGATGGGTTGTGATTTGAAATTTTCAACGGTAAATCAGTCATAAATAAATGGCCAAATAGAAAGAATCAACGGTTTGTTAGAGGAGTACCTACGACATTATGTAAGTGTAAGTCAACGTAATTGGTTGAGTTTACTTGATACCACACAATTTTACTATAACTTGCATAGATCTTTGGCTATGGAGAAAAATCCCTTTGAGATTGTGTTGGGATAACAGCCTCTCACACCACTAAAGATTGCTCAACAAAGAACAAGTGACAAATGTCCTGCGACGCATAAGTTTGCGATGGAGAAGTAAGAATTGTTGGATGAAGCGAGGGACAGTCTTCGAAAAGCTTCTTGACGTGGGAGATAAAGTTTTGTTGAAATTGACTCCAAGATTTGGAAAAAGTTCTCGAGTAAGCAAGTTTATAGGGGTTTAGTGCCAAAGTACGAAAAACCGTTTGAAGTACTACACAAAGTAGGGAACGTGGCATACAGATTGAAATTGTCCGAGCAGTTAAATGTACACCCTACTTTTCATATTAGTTTTCTCAAGCCTTACTATGAAGATGCATCAAATCCAAATAGGATTCAGGTGAAGCGAGCTCCACCAGTTGTGAGGAAATAGTTTGAGGAGTAAGTGGAGAAGATCCTAGATCATCGAACAACGGGTCAACACAAAAAGAACTGACATACTGAGTTCTTGATTTAGTGGAAAGGTAAACCTATCTCGAAACTTACATGGGAGAAAGATACAACTTTGTGGTCATTCGATGACTAGGTGAATGCCTACCTTCAGACTAATTTGACGAGGGCGTCAAATCCATTTGGTGGGGATCGTTTGTTAGACCTTTAAACTTTAGAACACTTCTTAGCAACTTTCACGATGCACCTTTGGAGGAAGGTTAGCCAGATTCATGCATAAGGAAGGCATACGAAAACACTAAGGCAAACATGGGCGAATGGGATCAGACTTGGTGCGAATTTTAGTAGAATCTCAAACCTTGTAGAGATTGACTGGACCCAGGCTAAGGACTTGATGGACTAAGGACTTGGCCCATGCTCGGATGAATAGACCACAACTAATGAACTTGTTTTGGGAAGCTTGGATCAAGCCAGTGTGTTATGTGAGCTATAGCAAGGTCACACAACATTGTCAATGGATAGAGATCGTGGGAAGATTTTGGATGATGTAGTGACAACTAGGAGTTAGAGCTGTTGTAGAAGTCAACATTTAAAGATAGTAGAGATCTTCAAGGATAAAAATGCTAGTTTCCTATTTGAATGTAAACTTTATATTCTGTTATCTTGTAGATTATATCTTATCAGTTAGAGTCCTATTTGGATAGGAGTGTCATCCAATTGGTCCTCGTGATGTAATCTGATAGAGATAGACAGGATTTTAGCACAATCTTAGGGAGTTTAGATTAAGTGAGATACTGAATGTAACTTGGCTTCCAAGTTAGAGTGCCTATATATAGCTCATTTGATCTTTGCTCTCCTCATTCAGTCAGAGAGATCATTCCTTGTATTCTTTTGAGGGAAAGTTTATAAAGGTTGGTTTTACCGTATCTCTCTTGTTTCCTTGTTGTCTTTGTTTTCTTATTACTTTCGTAGCATTGTTTCTTTGAGTGTGTGAGCTAAACACTTCGAGGGTCGTTGAAGGCTGAAGTCTTGCTTAAGTGGACCTAAGTGAGACTATCGTGCAAAGGGTGTTGGCGATCAACTTCGGTGAATGCTCGAGTCCTAAGGTGACCTTTGTATCAGTAGGCACAATCTAACACATAAGTATATGCCAAAGCAATTCTTTAAATTCTCATCCCGTGTTAGAAATACAACTAAAGAGAAAAGCAAAACAAGGTAATTATGTATGGAAACGAAGTAGAATTCTAAGGAAATTACTCGCATTTTCAAGCATATTAAGCAAAGTATGAAACATGAGTTGTTTCTTAGGTTGATTTTAACATAAAATTTCAACAATTATCTTATTTTAATACTTCTATTTGGTTTATAACTTCAATGTTTTCTCCATATATCTTTTCCACTAGTCTCCTAAAAAATATGTTCACTTTTCCTTAATTCCTAACTAAAAATTTGAAAGTGAAGAAAAAAAAGTATAAGGAATTAAATTTTTTAGAAAATAAAGAAATTGAAAAATAAGAATCCAAACTAATTTCCCAATGTACCAATGAACTTAATTCTATCGGGTTAACCCTCATTAGGGTCTTCGTTAGAAGTCTTTTAGTTAGACTTCCATCTTAAATTTGATCAAGGAGTCATCTAGGATAAAAGTCTTCTTCCACCTTCAAGGATGCGACCTAGGTATCTCTTCAACCTTTGGACATAGGATTTTTTCAACAAAACCTAACCATTGATGAAGGATTTAGTGATTGATGTAGTATTGGAAATTCTCAACTAAAGGACCATCCTTAAGGAGATCAACAAAACTTTTGTTACTCTCATTCCCAAGGTACATTATCCTATTTCCTTGAAAAACTTGAGAACTATTTCTTGTTATAATATTATTTATAAAATCATTTCAAAAATGCTCTCAAATATACTTAAGATTTTGTAAGCTTCCTATATTCATTCCTTTCAAGGTGCCTTGCCTTTATCAAAGAAGGAAAAATTGGAGATAATATCTTTATAGTTTAAGCATTATTCAAATGTTATAACAGAAAAGAACCCTAGGAAGGATTGTGCATTAAAAATAAACTTCCATAAAGCCTTTGACACTATATAGTGGACCTTTATATTGAATTCTCTGAAAGCCTTTGGTTTGCCCAACACTTAGATGAATTGGATACATCAATGCATATCTACTATTTATTAATGTATTCTTGTGAATGAGGAACCTACACAATTGATTAAAAGCACCGAAGGTGTGAGACAAGATGGCGCTCTCTTCCCTTACCTCTTTATTTTGGGAATGGAAGGTATAAATAGATTGATCATGTCATTGCTCAAGAAAGCAACTTCAATTTTCACTCCAAAGGCAAAATGTTAGGTATTGTAAATATATCTTTTGCTGATGATTTTATGTTATTTTCTAAGGCTAAACCTGGTTCAGTTAAGGCTTTCATGACAACTTTGGAGACCTTCGAGAACATCTCTAAAAGGGCACAACAATTAGCAAGCTGGCTTTCCACTATCAATGGATTGAAAGTTACCATGCCTCCAATCACATAATAGGGCATTCCTATTACACCCAAAGACCCTCTAGTTAAGAAGGTTCAAAGGATAGTCTCCAGTTGATTTAATCACTCATTACCCTTTGCAGGTAATTCAACTCCTTAACTCATTAATTATTATTCTCCAAATTTACTGGTCAGCTCGCCTTTTTATAAACAAATACATCATCAAAACTTTGAGAAAATCATGAGAAGGTACATATGATCTGTTAGTGGCCCTGAGTGCTTACTTGCTAAGGTAAAATGGACTTATGATCAATCAGCACCCAAAGGTTTGGCCATAAGTGCAGAATCAAGATGATACTTACAAGAGTGACAAGTGCAGAATCAAGATGATACTTACAAGAGTGACACCAGACTGGGACTGAAACAAATAGCAGTGTCATATGGAAACACTTTGATGCCAACGAAAGCCTTAAGGCAAGACACAGCTCTTAACTCCAACATGCACCAGCGGAACCACCAGGAATCCAACATATCTTCTGACCTTTCATGCAAGGATTCTCTAAAGCTCTCCGGTTGATGTTGATGAATAACAAAGGATTATACATATACAAAGGACACTTGTCTGTTAGTGGCGGCAGACGGCTAAGAATGATTGAAAATTACCTGTAAGTACGCCTTATCATGCAATGCTATGTCGTATGCGAGGGATACCAAGGCCTTGCTTGTAATAACTACCATTTCAGCCTAACTCTGCGAAGGATTGCTACCCTCAGGCAAAGCCATTAGGCATAAAAAAAAAGTTACATGTTCTTCTTGCATAAAGTTACGCACAAAGAAGTACAGGACTAATTTCCAGCAATCAAATGGTGTCCAACCATGAATCAAAATCATGCGCTGCTCTAGACTCATGAACAGACTCGGAGGAAAACTGTACTTCGTGAAGTTCAGCCTTCCCTTTGGAGGGTTGATGCGTAACATATTGGTCTGATAACCTTGATGTTTCTTCAAGTAAATCATCGAGTTCATCATCCAGATTGGTAGGAATGGATGCACGAGTGGATGGCTTATGGACATTTCTCGTAAAATGTGGCAGGACACTGGGAGATTCTTCTTTCGAAAATGCTGAACGAGCAGGAATTACACCTGCAGAATCTGGCAACCTAGTTTCAGTAAATGAGTCAAGAAGCATATCTAATTCTGCCTCCGCAGCCGCTGCCTCACATGAGAAGAGCTTCTTAGATTCAGCTTTAGAACTTGTGTCTAAACGGACTGGATGTTCTGTATCATGAATAGATCTATGGTCTCGGTGTGAATTGGTACCATTTTTGACATGATTTTGGACAGGCGATTCTTGATCATGTGAAATTGAAACTCCAAAGCATTCAGCAACAGCAGATACCGAGGGCTTCACCTTTGCATGGTTTTTGTTCTTAGGCACATTATAAAAAGTCGATTCCTCGGAAAGCATGGTGGTTCTTTCGATTTCATTTGTCTTGAATTGGTCAGTCTCCAAACTACTGGTGGGCCTAGATCCGTTACTATTCTGCCAGAGACACCATACAAATGCATCAGGTGTTCAGATGTAGTAACAAGGGCCTCCTAATTCTATTAATAAATTGCAGATTATAAAGATCAACCTAACCAATTGCCCAAAATCCCATGTAAAATGTTGGGGAGGAGCTGAAGAAGGAATTCTAAGTATGACAATGAAGACCACATTTATAAAAAAGAGGAAAATGTTGCTAAATTCTCCAGCATCAGTGTTCTGTATAATTATCATATCTTTAAAGCAAGGAAAAAAAAAATTCTACAGATGTAACTGACAGCAATACCATGCACCTTATCTGGAAGGTAATCTAATAAATTCCTGTATGCTATGAAAATTTGATCAGATGGATCAAATACTGATATTAAGCCTCTATAAAAATTCAAGTTTCATCCAGAATCGTACAAGTTACTGTAGAATCTGAACAAGTTATAAATAATGGTTTTGCACTACAGCCAAATGTACATAAATGAAATATAATACAAGGCTTACCAGCTCTGACAACAGATCTGCTTCAATGAAGAGCCTCTTAGATACATCTACTTTGTCTAGTTGTTCCGCAAGAGCATGTAGATTGAGGGAAAGGAATGATGTCTGATTGCAGAAAGGGACGTACCCCCAAAAAAAAAAAGGAAAGAAACATGGAAAGTAAGATGGCTGACACAACCAATCAGCAGGAATATTAAAGTAGATATCCAGAACAGGCAAGTTGACCCTTGTCATAGCACAGATTAAAGATGAACGCATAGTTCATGCGACTTATGTCAGGTAACATTTGCCTTGACTATAGAATGGTTTTCACATTTCTCTTGCACCTTGTGTCGCTTCGTAAATCTTGCAAAATTCTCCATCCCAGAGACAAATTACAAATACTTTTACTGTTAGAATATCTTTATATTGTGTATCCAACTATTCAGGAATATAATTATTATGAGACACAATCTCCATATATATATAGGAAGCTCCTGTGGTATATATAGAAAAGTCAAAGTCGAAGCATCTAAAATGTTTTTTCCCTTTCTTCTAATCTTCCCTCATTTATCCTACTTTGACATGGTATCAAATCCAGATTTCCAACGTAACTCTCCTTAATCTTCTCTCTACACTCTTTTCTTCTGTCAAGCTTTTGTCCTTCTCTAGAAACCCCATCATAGTTCTACAGCCTTTTCTTCTACCCACCCTGCCACCAAACATCTCTTACTTCTCCTGCAAACACCTATTATGATGCATGTCTCTGTCTTCCCCAGCAGAACTATCCTTCCTTTCCAAGCAGCCTACCTTTGTCCTGTTTATTCCTTTCTCATGTGGAACCCAATGTTGTCCTTGCTACCTAGTTCTACATTGACAGCGTCCACTTTTCTCCTCTTCCTTAGGCAGCATTCTCTTTCTTTCATTGATGTCCCTCTGTTTTTCCAATGCCTCTTTCCTTTAATTTTGATTTAATTCCATCTTACTAAATTCAAGTAACATGAACTTCAGCTGATAGTTACATTAAGCACCTATCTCATTAGCTGAACTAAACTTTCATCACTAATTGTGTTATTATCAATTTCACACTACTTGTCAATCATAATATTTCAACAGAGCATCATAGATTAGAAAGTCAGTTTAGGTAGGGACTTAGGAGGACCTGAATAGCAACAAATTTAGCAGGATTGAAGTAGGGAATTGGAACCAAGCATGGAAACTGAGAGTTTGTTTTTTTCCTAACTTTAATTTTCATACTCAAATTATGGCCAGTACTGTTAGGCTTACTTTTCCATACTATAGATATTGGGATAGTTGATGTGAGTCAAGAGTTTTTAGCATAACATGTTTTTCAGGTTCGTTGTCCCCCTCTTTAAGTTATTATTTTTTCCCTTATCCAAAGCACTTCCCCATTCCTTCTCCTTTTTTATTCTTCTTTTGTTTATGTTTGTCTCTATTTCTTCTACTATATTACATCAGGTGGTCATTAGAAATTGCATTATTGAGATTAGGCGAACCGAACATGCATTTCATGTGATAGTGCGTTATATCTCAGTATAGCTCCCCATACTTTAGTTAGCAATAATAAGAACAAAATGCTACAATTGTCCATAAATGAGCACATATAAACCTGGAAGAATAAGTTCTACTTAAAGGCTGAAGTTCCAATTTTGAAATGAGACTTAATTGTCATGACAAGACTACCAAAAGTCCTTTATGCTTACATCAACAAAAGGTCAATACAGTATCTTCACAAGGGTCATTCAATAGGAGAACAGGAACTAATGCAACCAAGTCAAGTTTCTGGCCCCATAAACATTCCTGCCATATAATAAAAGCACCGCCCAGCCCATAGGTAAAAACTTAAACCATTAAACTAAAAATCTGCATTTAGGTGCTCTATGTAAAACCATCAGCTACTAACATGTATCAGTAGTGGCAGAATAAATGGAATGATGAACAGGCAAGAACTATGTTCACAATTCTCAAAAATAAAGTAGGAACTTTTGTGTTCTGAAGTTGTTAGATAGCCAGAGGAAGTCTCATACTAAAGTGTAAATTCTTTCTAATCATTAACTCCAGCCAACTTCATTTTGCTTAAATAGAACTAAAACTAAAAAGGCAATCACTACCTCGTTAACAGCAGTTCTTTCATCTTCCAACATGAAATTATCATCACTAGTCAATGAGACAATGGCCTCTCCTCTGGCTGAAAGCATAGGACCTAAGTGACACCAGTCCCCTGCATAATACCCAAGGAAAATAATCAACATTAAACAAAAACAGTAAGCCTACAAAGTCAAGTAGCAAACTCAGGAAAAATAAGAGTAAAACCATGAGGCCTAAAGAAAGAAATTCACATGATATAAACGATGCTGTCATACTTATAGATCAACAGAGTCAACCAGTAACAACTGCACTATGGAAGAAACAAATGTAGAATTTCAAACAATTGGGAAATAATAAGTGTTGGGAAATATCCGGGTAGATATTTCCTAGGTGTTAATGACTCCTAAAATTTAGCTAAATTAGATCAATTAGAATATTATGTACAGAAATTAGTTTTCCTAAAATAAATCCTTGCATTCCTATATATACTTGTACCTATGTATTAACTATTAAGGGAATAATAATATACATATGCTCAACTTATATTTCTGCATGGTATCAGAGCATACCTGAATAGATCTAAACCCTAGCCACCACCTACTTTCTCTAATCCTACCCATCTATGTCAACCATGTCTGACATCTCTGAATCCTCCAATCTGGTCAAACACCTCCACCTCAGATTCTCATTCCATTCAAATCACTACTATACGACTGAATGGAGAGAATTTTCTTTGCTAGTCCCACTTAGTTAGAATGTACATCCGTGGTAGAGGCAAGATTGGTTATCTGATTGGTGTGAAGAAGGAACCAACAACTAATAATCCTAAACACGAAATATGGGATGCTGAAAACTCTATGGTTATGACATGGCTGGTGAATTCTATGGAAGAGGATATCAGCTCCAACTACATGTGTTGCTACACAGCTAAGGAGCTATGGGATAATGTGAATCAGATGTATTCTGATTTGGGAAACCAATCCCAAGTGTACAAATTGACTAAAATTGGGCGAGATCCACCAAGGTGAGGACAATGTTACTAAGTACTTTAATTCTCTAAAACGTTTGTGGCAAGACTTAGATTTATTTAATGACTATGAAAGGAAATCCCCTGAAGATTGTAACCATTATCGGAAAACAGTAGAGGATAATTGAATTTTCAAGTTCTTGATTGGTCTTAATGTTGAGTTCGACGAGGTTAGAGGCAAAATTATTGGGAGACAACCACTCCCATCCATTAGGGAAGTCTTTGTTGAAGTCCGACGTGAAGAGAGTAGACGGCTTGTGATGATTGGCAAACGAAATCCTACACCTACTATTGAAAACTCAAACTTGGTTGTTCAGAGTGTTGCTGGCTGTGCTAAGAAGATTGAGGAAAAGTCACGAGAAATAAAGGCACGGGTTTGGTGTGACTACTGCAATAAAGCTTGTCATATCTGTGAAACATGGTGGAAACTCCATGAAAAACCTGCAAATTGGAAGGGATCTCATGAAAGAAAATTTAATAAGACTCCATCAGCCCATGAGGTAGATTCTAGACAGTTCACTTAAGACCAAATTAAACACATCCTGAAGCTGCTGAAACCCAAATCCAAGTCCTCAAGTGCTCCCAACGCTTCTGTTGTGCAAACAGGTAGTTAATGCCTTGATATGTTCCTTTCCCTACAATTCTGCTCCTTGGATCATTGATTCAGGAGCATATGACCATATCATCAGTTCTTTTGATTTATTTCATACTTATAACCCTTGTTCTGGACATGAAAAAATTTGTACAGCAGATGGGTCAATTTCTGCTATAGCTGGAAAAGGTTCAATCGCTCTATCTTCTAATATCTGCCTTAAGTCTGTCCTTCATGTTCCTAAACTAACTTGTAATCTGCTATCTGTGAGCAAACTAGCCTGTGACTGTAATTGTACCATTAAATTTTTTTATTCGCATATGTTTTCTAGGAACAGACTTCGAAGAGGATGATTGACAGTGCTAAGTTGATAGATAATCTCCCTGGTAATATTTTTCTTCCTATTGCTATGAGAAAGGGGAAAAGATCATGCACACAATACCCTACTTCTAACTTTGTCTCTAATGCAAAATTGTCTCCAACTTTTTTTTGCCTTTATATCCACACTAACCAATGCAGAAATTCCAAACAATATACATGATGCTTTAGTTGTTCCTGAGTGGAAGGAGGCAGTTTTGGAAGAGTTAAAGGCCCTGGAAAAGAACGGCAAGTGGAAGAGAACAGATCTACCAAGAGGAAAACAATTGGTTGGATGCCGGTGGATATTTACCATTAAATACAATGCAGATGGGTCAATACAAAAATTTAAATCTCGGTTGGCGGCAAAGGGTTACACTCAAACATTTGGGGTGGACTATACTGAGACATTCTCTCCAATGGCAAAGTTGAACACTGTCAAGGTCCTATTATCAGTGGCTGCATGCTTAGACTGGCCTCTAATCCAACTAAATGTAAAGAATACTTTCTTGAATGGTGATTTGGAAGAGGAAGTGTACATAGAGCCACCTCCTAGGTCTTTGGAGACAAGGTATGCAAACTTAGAAGGTCCCTCTATGGACTAAAATAGTCCCCAAGAGCCTAGTTTGACAGATTCACCAAATTTGTAACAAGGGCATTCCCAAGGCCAATCAGATCATACCTTGTTTATTAAAAGGAATGGGGAAGGTAAAATCACTTTCCTAATAGTGTATGTAGATGATATCATAATTACTGGGAGTGATCAAGTGGAGATAGAGAAATTACATGCTCAGCTCGGGAAGGAATTTGAAGTAAAAAACTTGGAGTAGCTTAGATATTTTCTTGGCACGGAAGTAGCTCGATCCAAGAAGGGAATTGTGGTGACTCAAAGAAAGTGTACTTTGGATTTATTAAAAGAGACAGGTTTAAGTGACTATAAACCGTGTGATACACCAGTGGAACCAGGAAAGAAACTTGGACAACCCGAAAATGGTGTTCTAGTAAACAAAGAAATGTACCAAAGACTTGTTGGGAAACTAATTTACTTATCTCACACCAGGTCAAATATAGCATTTGCAATGAGCTTAGTAAGTCAATTTATGCACTCACCATAAGAAGAACACTTTGGAGGTTGTTATCAGAATTTTGAAATATCTAAAGGGATGTCTTGATAAGGGATTGTTCTTTGAGAAGAAGGAAGAAAGAAGCATAGACGTCTACACGGATGCAGACTATGCTAGCTCAATTACTAACAGAAGGTCAACATCAGGCTACTGCACCTATCTATGGGGGAATATGGTAACATGGAGGAGTAAAAAGCAAAATGTAGGAGCTAAGAGTAGTGCAAAAGCTGAGTACAGGGCTATGGCTCAAGAAGTGTGTGAAGTCTTATGGCTTCGAAGAGTTATGTCTTAGTTACATTTGGAAGTTAAGCCTTCTATGAAGTTGTATTATGACAATAAGGCAGCCATTAATATTGCACACAATCCAGTACTTCACGAAAGGACAAAGCATATAAAGGTTGATAAGCACTTCATCAAGGAAAAAATGGAAGATGGAAGATGGAAGATGGAAGCATATATATCCCATTTGTTCCGACCAAAGAACAGAGAGCATATGTCTTCACAAAGGGGTTGTTCAGACAACCATTTAAAGAGCAAATTAGCAAGTTGGGCATGATAGACATCTTTGCACCAACTTGAGGGGGAGTGTAGAGAATTCTGTAATAGTAGATAATCCCTTAATGAAGGGATTACCCTTAGGGATTATCCTTAGTTGTAATATCTAGCTATATTAGGGATATTTCCAAATAAGGAGTCTCCCATTACCCTAGCTCTATATAAGAACCGCAGCATATGTAAATAATAACTTCTGAATATATATCAAAGTGTTTTCAGTAAATCCTAATCATTCTAGTCACAATTAACCCCATTTTAAACCTTATTTTTGGAAATTTGTTGCCCTCACTTCTCTCCCTACCTTAGAAATGTTGGGATAGAGTATACTTACTAATAATAAAAAAGTAATGACCTCCAAAATCACAGCAATAATGAGCTTCTTGAAAAGCAACCGAAGCACAAGAGACCATGACAACATTAAATCTCATTTTGAAGCTCCAACAACATGCTGAAATGTTGCCCTGACTTCTCTCCCTACCTTAGAAATGTTGGGAAAGAGATACTTTACTAATTATCGAAAAGTAATGACCTCCAAAATCACAACAATAATGAGCTTCTTGAAAAGCAACCGAACCACAAAAGACCATGACAATATTAAAGCTCATTTTGAAGCCCCAACAACATGCTGAAAGAGAAACTCCATCCACCAGTGCTCAATTCCCACAAAGCAATTTAAGCAAAATAGGTGCTGGTAGGGAAGTGTTGATTATATAGGAAGCACCAAATGAATTTATAAATGACATTGAAATGAAAAATGCAATGTAAAGAATTTTGAATATGTCAAATTCCAGTATTGGAATTTAAGAAGAGATTCGCAAACTTCTTTGCCATAAGAAAGATGGTGAAAAGTTGGTAACTGATTGCATCATGTTAATTATTGTCTTCAACCCTTCCACTAGGATTATTGTTTCCAAAATTTGAAGTCCTATTTATTGATTAATTGTATTCCTTCATTGGGATTACAAAACTTTGAATATGAGCCTCAATACTGTCTATGTTGTTGAGAGGATAAACAATGAAAGAAACAATTAAATCCTTCCAAATTCTTGAGAAAGTGGACAGTACTTAGGATTGTACTCAATGTATTGTAAGATGATGAACAAAACCAAAGTACTCACCTCATTGAAGGTAAGGATGATGAAGAATCAAACAACAATGGCCAGGTAGAAACTAAGGATCTATAGAGGTCAAGACGCCAACCATTTCCACGTGTTTGAGCTATGCCGAAGTCTAGAGAATACCAACCATATTAGGAGGCTTTCGAAAGAGATAAGGAATCATAATGAAGTTTAAATGCTTTATTTAGCAGGAGACATTACTTAGAAAGTAAGTCAAAGATTCTGATTTTGGCCCAAAATCTTGAACCTGAAAAGCTGTGCGATTGCTAAAATGGCTGAATAACTTAATTGGTACTATATATTAGCAGATAAAAAGCTTTTTCTTGGCAATGATGAGATTATTAAGGCATCAAACATTTATCGACATAAAGGCAAAGTAGATTAGCATAGTCCCCGTGCAAGGATAACACGCACAATTCGAGAAGTGTTGACCAGAATTTTGTCACATATAAGGTACAAGTAGAACTTTGTAACATATCAGGTATATTTGTATTACTATTTTCTTAATATCTTTGTTTCTAAACTTGCATCATATAATGAAGATCTATAGTTTTTTTTCCTAAAACTGTTATTATTCTATTTTAATTATTTATTAGTTTTTTACATCTTTTATATTTATTTGACTTTTTTGTCATATCTTCATATTACATTTGCATGTGGGTCTACCGGAAACAGCCTCTCTACTATGTAGGGGTAAGATTGCGTACTATCAGACCTCCTTAGACCTTGTTTTATTGCAGGACTTCGAACTGGGTGTGATGATGATGATGATGATGATGAGTAGAGGATAGGTTTCATAGAAGAAACCAACCACCAATTGATGTCAGGAAGCTAAAGGGAAAAGCAGTATCTGCCTCTTACATCAACGAGACTACCTCCAAGATGAACTCACAATCCTTTGTATGAAACTCTATATAGCATAGGGTACATGGAAAAACTTGACCTAATTTCAACTTGACGCGAGGTACAGATGGCGGCTGAAAAAAGCAAATTTTCTAATACAGGAGGACATCCAAAAGGAGTTATTATCTTCTCTTTTTTTTTTAAAATCAAATTGGATAGCCCATTCTACTAACAATCTCGATGCAATGCTACACTTAAGCTGCATGTCAACTCAAATAGAAGACAAATAGAAAAGTAAAACAATAATCAAAATGGAGAAGTAGGAAGAAAATACCAGCGAAAGGGTCGTCATCAGGCAAAGCAGGTAAGATATCCAAATAAGAACTTATGGAGGGAGATTGAGACTGAGACTGAGCTTCTGTAATTAGGTGACAGAAGTCGGAGCCTTTACTCTTTGGGAGAACAAAGTCAGAGGATTTAGCTTTGAGATGCTCAGATGGGTTCTCAGAATCTGAATCAAAAACATCATGATAGCGATTCCAATTGGATGGGAGCGATGCGTGGGAAGCTGAGGCAGAGGCTGATGAGGGTTTTGAGCTTTGATTGGGATGAGGCTTTCTGGAGTGGTGCAAAGAGTGAGCTCTTTTTGATTTCCTCAATGCTTTTTCGTCCATTGCTTGTTTCGAGCTATACCTATACTGGGTGTTCTTGAAAGGAAACTACTCGTCTTGGGAACCATCAACAATTTGCCTTCATCGAAGCGTAAAACAAAATCCTCCCAGCAAAGGGTGCGCTTCTAAGTTTTCCTCCTCCTTTCTTTCTTTTCTCGAGCGTAAACAAGATCGAATAATGTAGTTCTTGTCCAATAAGTATTAGATCAGATAAATCTAAATAAACTCTAAATAAATAATTGCTGATAAATTTCAAGGATTTAAATAGGTTTTTCCGAATATTTTATTTTATTTTTATTATTAATTATATATAGTATATTTAATAAGTTTAAAATGATAAATTTTCTTTTTTTGATTAAATGTGTATTTATCGTGCAATCACATCTTATGAACCAATTTCTTTTTTTATAATAAATAATAAATTATTAATTTGATTAATTTTTACTATAGACAAAAAATCATAAAATTATTATAATAACAATATTTAATATGTAATGTTAAATATAAATTAGATTAATATGATAATAAAGTTAGACCTTTCATTTAATTTTTATCTAATATGGAATAATACTAATAAGTTGCATGGTTAGTTGCTCAAGTCTTACTTATAATTTGATGAATTTTTATTTCTAATAAATAAAATTTTCAAAGTTAGTATTATTTCATTACTTTATCATGTTTACACATAATTATCTTATATTAAATAGTATAAAATATCTAATATTAACAAAAAAAATTAATAAATATAAATATATCATATTTTATTTTATTCATATTTATTTTTTTAATTGACAATAAATTATTTATTTCATTAAATCTATATTTATTTTCTAACAATACTAATAAGTAAAATGATCAATTTTTATATTTTATTTAAAATTCATATTTCTAAAATATACAAAAATTGAAGGATTTATTTTTACTATTACTTCTTTTTGATTAATTTGTCTTGTCATATAAACATGTTATAAATAAATTTTTTTATTAGTCTATTGAACTTAGTGCCATATTGATTAAATTTTCATGTCTTATTTGTTTGTAAGAACTTAATATCATTATTAATTAATTTTTTTTGTCATAATGCATTAATTAAAGTTGATCATACATTACATATTGCTTTAAGATAAGGGGAGCTTAATTACTTAATGTCATATATTTTTCACAAGACCCAAATGTTTTGTTATCTTAAAAATATATGAGATTCTTAAATAAGGTAAGAACATAAGTTGTAGTTTTGATGATAACAAAATATATAACTATTGATGAATTTATTTTTGATGATATTAGTAGCTTTATTACAATGAAATTAAGCAAATATGTGAAATATATAATTCAATAAAAGACAAAATAAGTGAGGATAGCAAAGTAGAGCATGTATGCAACTTAAATGAGTTTTAAGCAAATTCAAGTGAAAAACTAAAAAGGAGAAATCAAATATTTCAAGATTTAATAAATTAGTGTAATTTAATAAGTGCTAAATAGACTATATATATATAGTATATTTTTAAGTGCATTATGCTTTTATTTTATTTCTTTATAGGATTTGATAATTAAAATAATTTATATTTTGATTCAAACGATATTTTAGCCCCTCAATAGAGAAGGAATAAATTTGCAATGATTTGAGTCAAGTTGGAGCATTGGCATCATCTTAAGCTAAGGACTCAGACCAGGGCACTAACCGATACTATGTTACTTCTTGTGTTGTAATTTGGTACATTTTATTTTTAGGAGAGTTTGTTATATAACCAAACATGGCACTATTAGGGATTCATATTCTTACCATGTTTAACATTAGGTCATTTTGTTTCCTCAAGTGTTTGTTAATATGGTACTGGTCAGGTTGTCAAAGTCTACAAAATAATTCTAATTCTTCAAACTTTTGTAGTAGTCATGGAATCAACTCGAATCTTTAGAGAACTAAACACTAGCTTCTTAATGTCAATTAATAAAATTAAATAGGGGTTTGATTAAATAATTGATTAATTGTAACATTGATCATTGGTTTAAAGATAATATTTTCACAAATTAAGCAATTAGTCTAAAACATATTAGGGTAGTCATAATAAGTCTCATATTTTCCTAAATTAATTGGTTCAAACCTAGGATCTAAACCAAAACTTATCATCCATTGACTTGGTGTGATAGTATTCCATATCAAATAAATAATAACAATAAGCCCCGTGAAAAAGACTAAATCCTAAGTTAAATAAATGAGATAGTTGCAACTATTTAATTTAGTTTTCTTGTTTATCATAACTTAAATATAGAAATTCATAAATAACCTATTTGCTAATTGTACGAATCCTTCATAACAATTATGGATCACTGAATTTATCAGTAGCGATAGAATAATCAAATATTAAATTAAATTGTCAAATTAATCAAATATTAATTATTCATGAAATATGAGAACTCAAAGAAAGAAATAATTTAATTAAAATGTGAATAAAAAAATTAGAACACAAAACCTCACAAGGCTATAATTAGAAGATTGAATCTCCTTGAATTAGAATAACTGAGTTTAGCCACAAATGGTGCTCCAATAATAAAAAAAGAAAAAAGATTAAGAATTGCAAAAGGCGTAAAAAAGAGAGAACCCTCTTTTGTTGTGAGACCCTCCCTTTTATAGGATTTTCTAGTCTAATCCTAATCTAACTCTAACTTGTAAAGTTGTCTATCCAATAAGTATAAATTGCATCGTGTTTTAGGGCATAGTTTAATATGTGTTTAGGCGTAAATTCAATCATTTAGTATTTAGTTAGGTTAGAATTGTGTTAGTTTGTTAATTATTTATATTTTAAATATTTTATGGGTTAGTACAAGTCTTTGAACTTAAATATTATGTTTTGGATGTACTGTGACGTGTTTGCTAGTATTTCAGGGTCAACATCGAAGAACGGAGGAATTTCAGAGATATTCGGGCCGAAGCAATGGCTCACAATTGTGGCATGTCAAGCCATGATCATGACAGAAGCAACACATTTAGCCCATAATCATGGTAGAAGCCCTGGGAATGACCCACGGTCATGGGCTACATCAGGTAGACATGCAGACACTTATGAATGTCAAGTTTTGAGGGATTTTTTTGTACCTTTTGAAATCCTAAAAATCCTAAGGTTACCTAAAACACAAGAGGATATAAAAAGAACTAAAAGAGGCAAAGAAATGAGCTTTTTGCATCAGCCACCTTGAGAAATCCTAGAGAGAAGTCATCGAGAGATAGAGGAAGAGAAGAAGGAAGAGAGAAGAGGAGAAGAAGTTGACTCAAAGTACTTCCCGAATCAGGAGGTTTCTCGATGTCGTTACTTGCCGCTATCCATTTTAGATTGTATTTCCTATTATTTTCATTTTTATTATTGTATGAAATTGGATTGAATAGTTGATGATAGGATCTAGAATGTTAAGGATATTTTGAACTTACCTTCGAAATTTTATTCTTGAATTAATGAGAATCTGATTGTTTATGTGTTCATTGGATATTATTATGGTTTGATTCTATTATTGCATAATTTGATAATAAACTGAGAGGGTGAATCAAATGAAAAATGATTAAATTGAACTAATGAAAGTTAGGTGATTTAATAAAAACTATAATTAAATCAGATCGATAATTTTTGCCAAGAGAGATCTTATACAAGTTTTTTATAGTTTAGTAGAGAACCTCAGAACTAATTAGGATTTTGGATAGATTGTGAATTGAGAGATTGCAACCTCCATAATCTGATTAGGGTTAATGGTTATAACTCGAGAGAGAGTAATTAATCCTAGGATAATCTAGATCCAACAATCTAATAATTCATAATCAGTTAGGTTAACATTAAGAATATGTAAAATTCCCTTTCTCTCAATTGGTAATTCCTTCAGTTAATTCTTGGGTGTGTTGCAAATTGCTTAATAATTAGTATTTTCGTGTTTGATTCTTAATTTGATTGATTGAATTAAATTCTTGTATTAGTTTCATTGCATCTTGAATTTTTTTTATTTGTTTTAGGCCTTAGATTTTAGGATTATATTAGTTCCCTCCTCGTGGGATCGACACTTTTAGTACTGCATTAACAAACTGTGCACTTGCGAATTATCAAGAGTTAATAATTAAAACTTACATATAACCAAACCCCAATCACTATCTAAAACGAATTCAAATTTCTACATGATAAGGATAAGGCGGAGTCTTCCAATCAAACTCCAACTCTTAAAGTGATCAATTTTATCCACTATAACAACCTTTCCATTTCATCCAAAATTTTGTAATTATTGCCAATAATGTCCCAATTTGATGCAATCTCTACTCTTTATCTCCTAAAACAAAACAAAAATTAATTTTCACATTTAAGCACAAAATTAAATTTAAAACAAAAGTGATAATATCAAATAATTCGTCAATATGAGATCTTATCAAATTCCCCCAGACTATACTCATGCTCATCCTCAAGCATATATCGATTCAATACATTAATCACCTTCATAACAACCTCTCATCTCCTTTCATGTTATCCAGAAATATCTGAAAGCTAATTCACATTTAAGGGTTAAGATAAAATAATGATCGAGAGAATAAACACTCATAGTACACATTGATAAAGCATAACATCTTATCAATTCCATCAAAATCAAATGAACAAGACTTGACACCCTCTCAAGGATTTCACTTTATACACTCAAAGTGTTTAGCATTCATTAAGTTCTCAATCAAAACATAGCAAGTTATTTCCATAAGCTTTCTCAAGAATCATATCTCCACCACTAAACAAAATGAACCTAATGTATAAATCAAAGTGACTTAATAAGGGTTGTATCAGGGCTTAAGTAAGGTATGAAAAAAGGAACTTTTTGGCTAAATAAATTGAAGGAAATCATACAAACTTATCCACACAAGTTTCAACTTAAATAAAAATTCACTTGATTCAAATGACATCTCTTTCAATCACTTTGTCTTTTTTCTTCTTTTTTCTTTTTCTTTTTTCTTTTTTCTAAAAAAATATCAAAGAGGAGATTTTTTTAATACTTCTCCTCCATTCTATAAAAAATAAAAACAATGCAACTTGTATCATCTTATTACTTTTTAAAGGAAATAGTTAAAATCTTATGCAAATAAACTGATACAATTCCTTCAATTTAGGGGTTCGAAATCATTAAGGATATCATCAAGTTCTAGTACAAACAAGCTATGTTTGATATCACACAACAAAAAGATATGTATGAGCACATATGTGATGAATGCTCTTAGGTTCAAAGCTCATGTAGGCATCAAAAAATGTATTAAGTCTTGCACACTTTCATTCAACAAAATCAATGAGATACTTGAAATTTTTTAATGAAGACATTAATCATGCTAGTCTCTCTCTTGCATTAGATCTTAAACTGAAAATGCATCCTAAGTTAAAAATTATTCATGAACAATAATCAGAAAATGATGAAGCTATCATAAGGAATAATTAATATATGAATCAACATATCATGAGTCCAAGAACAAATCATAAAGTTTATCATAATGAAAATTCGCTCCCCTCACACCTAAATTATACATTGTCCCTAATGTATACACAAGATACTCACAACTCTATAAAGATAATCAGAAAAATAAAGGACTCCCCTGAATGGTGAGTATCTAAAAATTATCCACGCACGCTTCTTTTTAGTATTGATTTCAGAAATTGTCACAGATTGAGGGTGTGAATTAGTATTCATCCATGATTTTCCTTTTACTGCAACCTATTAGCTTTAGAATGCCACATAATACTAAACAAGATAAACAAAAACTACTTGAAAAAAGATTAAAAATAATGAAATAATAATTAAAATTTAACTAAAAATAAAATAAAAGAATTTAATTAAAATTTAAAAAACGAGTGGGGGAGTGAAGGTGCTTTTATAATGCTATTGTCGCTACTTGCTACGTGAATTGTTTGCCTCTATCTTGTTGGCTTGGTGTTATGCATTTGTGGAGGGTAAGTTGTGGGCATGCTACCAATTTTGTATGATTGGTGACAGTGTAGGTTGATTGGTAAAGCATTGAGTGTGTTGTGCGCCACCAGCATGGGTCTGGTGATTGGCTTTGGGCGTTGCTTGTGAAGTTATTACTATATGCTTATGTGAAGTGGTTGATTTTGTAGTGGAATTGTTGTGGAGACACTACAAGTCTGTTAGAGTTGTTAGTGGCAAGTTGGTGTTTGCTTATAGTGGAGTGGACAGTCTGCATTGTTCTATGAAGAATTAAAAACAAAACGCAGGTGCAAGAGATGGTTAGTGAAGGGTGTTATGGGTTAAGTTGGTTGAGGAGTGTTGTTTGCATTGTGGGTTAGTGAATGGCAATGGTGGTCTATGGAATAGTGCTACGTGTTTTCTTTGGTGGACCATGGTGAAAGGCAAGTCAAGCTTTTCTTGCGTTATAGACTACTACTGTGTTCTTGCGTGAAGGTGCATTTGTAGTGGAGCTTTGGGCTAATGTGTGGGAGGAAGGCTACTTATGGTTGGAATTTTGCTTTTAATTTCCTACAAAGACAAACAAGCAAATTAGGTTTTTCAAGATTTTTAAAGTAAAAATTTTTTAAGTAAATAATTAAATGAGAAAAGAAAAAAGAAAATTTTATAAATCATATAAGGCGAGATTTCGCCTTATATGATTTATAAAAATTTCCCTTTTTCTTTCTCTCGCCTTATGAGATTTGGTAATCTGGAATTCTAGAACACTAAATTAAATAAGGTGAGATCTCACTTTATGAGATTTAGTAGTATGAAATTTTAAGGTTTAACTCCAGAATACTAAATTACATAAGGTGAGGTCCTGCCTTATAAGATTTAATAGTCTGGAATTTTAAGACCCCCTTTTTCCTTTAGAGCAATAAATTTATTTTTCAAAAGAAATCACATGCAAGTTATATATAATTAAAACAAAATAAAATAAAACTATCATATTTTGAGTTGCCTTATGAAAAACACAAATTTTTAACATCGTTATGTTCAATAGAGCTGGTTCGTCTCAAACTTCTTTGTATGATGGAAGTTGCAAATCAATATTCACCACACCAGAAATCATCATCTCCTCATAAAATGGTTTCAGTCTATGTCCATTAACCTTAAAAATCTTTCCGATCTCGAAACTTTTAATTTCTAATGCACCATGAGAAAAGATATTAGCAACAACAAACGGACCAAGCCATCCAAAATGTCACTTACTTGGCATAAGCTTTAATCGAGAATTATACAATTACACTTTTTGTCCCACCTTAAATTGTTTCCTCAAGATCATATTATCTTAGAACAATTTGGTTTTCTCTTTGTAATTTTTCAAATTCTCGTAAGCATCCAACCTTATTTCTTCTAACTCTTGTAATTGTAACTTCCTTTCCTCCCCAGCTTTTTTCCAAATCCATATTGTAACAATACATCGCCTAATAAGCTCTTTGCTCAATTTCCACTAGTAAATGACAAGCTTTACCAAAAACTAATCGATAAGGAGACATTCCTATCGATGTCTTATAAGTTGTACGGTACATCCAAAGAGCATCATCCAGTTGTAAACTCCAATCCTTTCGACTACAATTCACAATCTTTTCTAAGATAGATTTCACCTCTCTATTCGATACTTATGCTTATCCATTCATTTGTGGATGGTAGGCAATGGCTACTCGATGGTGTACTCCATACTTTTCAAATAACATTGCCATAACTTTATTGCAAAAATGACTTGCTTGATCACTAATGATGGCATGTGGGATTCTGAATATGTTAAAAATGTTAGTTTTTATAAACGCTATAATAATTGCAGAATCATCAGTTATAGTGAATTTTCCTACCACCCATTTGGAAACGTAATCAACAGCCAAGAGTATGTACAAAAATTCACAAGAAGAATGGTAGTGCCCTATAAAATCAATACCCCATACATCAAATATTTCAACTATAAGAACTGGGGTTTAAGCCGTTTCATTCTGATGAGATAATGTACCTGTCTTTTGACATCTGTCACAACTTTTAAAGAACACATAAGCATCTTTAAATAAAGTCTCCCAATATAATCCAATATCAAAAATTTTCCTAGTAGTTCTTTTGGGGCCAAAGTGAGCACCACATGCATATTTGTGACAAAAAGCTAAGACAAAATTTTGTTCATTTTCTAGCACAGAAGGCTTTATAATTAGATTAGAGCAGAACTTCCATAAGTACGGTTCATCCCGCACATAATATTTTTCCTCATTTCTTATCTTTTCCTTCCTAGACTTACTACTAAAATAAGGTAAAGTTCTAGTAACTAAATAATTAACAAAGTCAACGTACCATGGAACCATACCTTTCATTTGGAAAAATTGCTCATTAGGAAAAGTTTCAGAAATAGGTAAAATATCTTCATCTCTTACTAACCTGCCAAATGATCTACCGCTAAATTTTTCACATCTTTTTGATCCTTTATTGTCAAATCAAAATCTTGAAGTAGGATAATCCATCGTATTAGCCTCGATTTGGACTCCTTTTTTTACCAAAAGATATTTCAATGCTGCATGATCAAAGTAAACAATACATTTAGAGCCAACCAGATAAGATCTAAATTTATTTAAAGCAAAAATAATAACTAAAAGCTCTTTCTCAGTTGTAGAATAATTGCACTGTGCAACATCTAATGTTTTAGAAGCATAAAGGATAACGTGAATTCTTTTCTCAATCATTTGGCTTAAACAACTCCTACTGCATAGTTGCTAGCATCGCATATGATCTCGAACGGGAGATCCTAATTTGGTGGCTGAATAATAAGCGTACTTATTATTAGTGCCTTAAGTTTTTCAAAAGCTTCCTTGTAATCCTTCCCAAAGTCAAATGGAACATCTCTTTTTGTAGCAACTTTGATAATGATATTACAATCTTGGAAAAATCTTTAATGAACATGCAGTAATATCCTGCATATCCAAGAAAAAGATCAAACTTCCATAACGTTTGTAGGTTAAGGCAAGTTCACAATTAAATTCACTTTAGCCTTATCAACTTCTATGCCCTTGGATGAATTACATGTCCTAAGACCAAATTTGTTTCAATGCATCATCTAAGAACCTTAGATAAATTATTTAAACAATTATCAAATGAATCTTTGTAAACAATGAAATCATCTATGGATACTTCAATGAAATTCTCAATATACTTAGAAAATTTACTCACAATACATCTTTAGAATGTGTTTGGAGCATTATAAAGACCAAATGACATTTGCCTAAAAACATACGTTCCAAAGGGGCACGTGAATGTAGCCTTCCTCTTAAGTAATTGCTATTTGATAGTAACCTAAAAAACCATCCAAAAGTAGAAACATGATTTACTAGCAAGTCTTTCTAACATTTGATTTATAAAGGGCAATGGAAAATGGTCCTTTCTAATAGCTAAATTAAGCTTTCTAAAATCTATGCGCATTTTTCATCCATTTTGTATCCTCATTGGTACCAACTCATCATTCTAGTTTCATATCACTATCATATTAGTTTTCTTGGACACAACATGCACTGTATTTACCCATTCGTTGTCCGAGATTGGATAAATTATACCTACATGCAAAAGTTTTGAATTTTCTTTCATTACCACTTCTTTCATTGGTGGATTGAGTCTTCGTGCCTGTTTGGTTCAGTTTTTAGAGACTCTAAAAGTACTTTTTTCTACCGCAAAAGCTATTTTCGAGAAAAGATAGGTGTTTGGCTGCAAACTTCAAAAGCACTTTTGAAGTAGAAATAGCTTTTGAAAAAGCTAAAATATAACTTTTTTAAAAGCTAAAATTTGGAGTTTTTCAGAAAAAGCCCAAATTTTAGCTTTTTCGGGAAGCTATTTTTTCGTAAGTTTCCGTCACTTACGTATATATCCAAAGGTAAGTGATTGTTATGTTTCTTTACGTACGTTCAACCCAAAACACACAGGCTAGCTTCTCTTTTTATCTTCGTGCCTGTTTGGTGCGCAGGTGCCTGGGATGTGTGCGTCAAGTTTCTTCACTTGTGTAAGACTTTCTTGCTGTCACTATATGGGGTAGCAGTCGCTGTCCCAAGCATGGTTAGGTCTTGGGGTTTTGTCGATTACGGTCAAGGGTTTTGGTTCCTGGTGGGGGTAAGTTGCTTCCGTTGTCTAAACAGCTCAGCTGATTTTTCTTTTCTGTAGAGCATTGTTTCTTCACTTTCAATTTGTGGGTGGGTTCAGGTTTCCATTACTCGAGCGTTTTTTGCTGTAAATTTGGTTTTTTTGTGCTTCTTTTACACATTGAGCAAAGTAATCAAACTGGGGATTTTGTTTTTTCTAGTTTGTAATTCACTAGTTCTTTGTTATTTATCAATTTCGTTTCTTTCGGGTGGGATATTGTGTCTGTGGATTTGCATGATTCTTCTTTAAACTTCTGTTCTTGACAAGATGAATTAGCTTTATATGGGGGTATTGATTGAAGGGCAGCTTCTCTCAATGTGAGGGCATGCTGAAAGTTTCGGCATGTCTTCCCCTCCAAAACGAATAATGACTACTGTTGGAGCATCTGTAAATAAAAGCATTTTGAGAGCCGTTGCATCAATCTTTGGCTATGATGTGTACACTGAACAAAGATTTGGTAAGGAGTTCTATTAAAATCTTTGAGAACTCTAATCTCTACTCTCCAATGCATGCCTCCAAAATGCGTAGAATAGATAAAATTTGTTCAGTATCCCATTGTTTTTTGTCTTAATTCCAGATTCTGCTTCGCTTGGAGGTGCACTGAGGGTTGCTCATGGATGGGTTTAGAGTAAAAAGGGAAGCTTTGTTCCGATAGCGAGTTTGTACGAGGGAAAGAATACTTCACTCAGTAGCAAGCTTGCACTTAGTGGTGGGACCAAAAATTGGTTTCCAATTATTCTGTATTGATGAAGAAGTTAATGAAATTAGAGAATCGACTTGTACAAAAGCTTGGATGATACTAGCAAATTTGTCAAAGTAATTTTGAATATAATTTCATTGGAGTTTTATTTATTATAAAACCAGGTAATATGGTACAAGGGTTGACTTGATTGTGAAATAATGAAGTAAAATAACGAAAATAACATGAGAAATAATTTTATTAAGAAATAATCTACATGCATAAATAATTTTATTATAAAATAAAATATAGTTAAAATTAATAAAAGTGCTTTTTATTTTTATATTGTCAAACAGTCTACTGTATGAAGCTCTTTTTAAAAAGTTATTTTTTTAATTGACAGTCAAACAATCAATTGATTTCTTAGAAAATCTCTTCTAAAAAAAACTCAATTGACAAAAGTTCAACTATTAAAAACTCTACTAATATAAACTCATCCAAACAAACACTTATTTTCACTAAATTATAATATTGTGGCCAAAGCAATAGTAGGTAAGGTTTGTTAAGATAATTTACAGTGACTAGGTGTGGTACCGATATACTTGCTATAACCAAAGAGTTTTGATCCTCACTTAATACAGAAAACCTGAGTGAGTGGTGACACATCAGGTTCCAATACTCGAATTGTCAATCTCTTGGTCAACTTTTGTTTTGATCTTTTTGTCTGCCACTAATCGCGAAAAATCCCTCCCTCTCTTGATAATGCCAACCAAGGGCAAAAAGAGGAAGATCGCATTTTAATGGGAGAGAACTGAAAAAATATGGTATCTATCTTGAGTTAGAGATAGAGACAAATACGTGATAAAACACAAACATTTCATTCATGCATGCAACTGTTGAACCATAAAGCTATTGAAATGACAAAATTCAATGACATGATTGCCTTTGAACTTGCGATAAGAGAATTGGTCCTATCAGTTTTCATTCAAAAAGAAACAAGAAGAAATCGTATTGTATGAACTAGCACTTTCAACCATTTTGATTTTTGTCACATAATTTCTTGTTTTGGGCCAACGAGAATGCGTGAGATCCATGGCGAATCATGATTTAAAGTTATCCCTGCATGCGCCATGCATTCTAAACAAGCTGAAGATTGATGGCCGTGACTGGTAGTTATAGTGTCAAGTTTAGATAAATTCTTGGTACCCTCTTCTTTCCCCCTTAGACACCAAACCAATAATTCTGGCAAATGGATCCAAAAGTTCATAATTTTGAACCTAAAAGCTGAAAAAGTGCTAGAAAAAAAAGTTGGGTTTCAGTAATGGACCCTCCTCTAGCTAGATAGCTTTGCATCCACCTGGAACGAGAGTTCATGGTATGCAGCCCAAGAGCACTATAAGGAAAAATCCAAATGACTCAGCTTCAACATCAATACCTTAAGACAGCCACTTCAATTGTTGATGTATATATGATTGTAGTTGATAGGTATCCATCTCACAGGGACTCATTACTTAATTTCACAACCATGTTACAGTAATCTGTCAGGAACTAACAAAAATCAGTGGAGATGCAGAGAAGAAGCAGATAAAAAAGGGATCAGAGGAGGTGCAGGTTGATGAGCAAAGCACAGTGAAAGTCACTATCCACGTGTGCGCAGAGAAAAGAGAGGCACAAGCTCCTCCATGACCCATTAAATGTTCACAAAACCGACAGATACAAACATGTCCACTATCATTTCGCCACATCAATTTCCTTCTTAGGATATATCCTTACTATCTAGCAGATGGCACAGCTTCACTGACCACCGTCTCATCACCTACTAAAACCTTTCACTTTTTCCCATGTGACTCTCTGTCTTTCTCTCTATTCTTCTTTTCTTATTGTATAGGCTTGTGTCCGACATGTTTACATAGAGAAATAACTTAGAAAATGCACCTATAAGTCCGGAGCATGAAGGTGAAGAATGATTGCATATACGAGCCAAGAGCTCAATGTCCACACATCCACTGTTGGAGGGTTGTAGCTAAAGTACAAAGGGGACGCATTCCATTTACTTTGAAATGATTGTTGCCAAGGAATTAATGTTCCTAGATTGGAATCTCCATCCTTAATTGACTCACTGTAGGTGCGGACACTAGGCAATTTCTCGGTTTGTGTAGTGTCTGAGATTAACAGACACGAATCAGCGCAATCATAGCCGACCTGCAAGATTTTGATCCCTCAATCATCGTCTCTAATATCTTTAGAACCATTACCTTAATGGCCTAATGTGGTTTATCCACAATTAGTGGATATTAAAATAGTGGTTGCTTCGGAGCACATACTGGATTTTACTTGACTTCTTCCTTACAGTTATTTAAATTCCATCACCCATGTGCTTGTCTCGGTTTACTAATTAATGTCAATAGCTAGAAAGTGATAGGGAGATTCCTACGAAGGATGTGATGTTAAATGGTCAGAACAAGGTATACAAGAATCCGTAAGGGCACAGTGGAAGATGGAATTCATCTGTGTTCTATAGTATCAACAAGTTCCAAGACATTTTTCCTCCATTGTTTGCTCTTCTATAACTGACTAAACGTATCGAAGTTAAGGTACCAGTAACCACAAGAAGAACTATATATGGTGTCTTTTCTTAGTGTTTCGTTACAATGTCTTAACAAGGAACCTTTGGCATCTAATGGCACCATCTATTTCAGTCTTCCGATTAAATTACATCTTGGTATATGCTTTGATGATGCAATCTACAAACAACATAAATATGTAAGAAAGTGAGAGATCAGGTTCAAATGAATGTATGAAACATGCCATGTGAATAAGTTTGTTTATTAAATTAACATGCTGTTCTCCTTAATATTCAATAGCCTCAAGTCAGTGGTCAAAATAAAATCTATATATATATAAACTATCTAGCAATTGATCTTTAACTTGTAATTAGGGTTCAAAAGTTAATGAACCTTACTTAAGTTCTCAATGATAATGTTTTTCTTGCGACTGAAATTATTGATAAAAAGAGGAGGTCTTGAACTTTTCTTCATATTTGATCATTTATTTTTCTGTCAATTAAAGAATACTGATGATAATTTAATACGATTTTACTTAAATTCTCAAAATTAATAATATTAATTCATGAATCTTATGAGTAAAAGAAAGGAAATAAGCAGTGCTTCATTTACTAATCACATGAGAGTGCATTAAAGTATAGTAAAAATTGCATATTCATGCATAAACATTTGGAGCAATCTTGAAGCAGATTTTATGTTGGAAAATCAGATTTGATACATTAGTACTTGGGCAAGGTTCTTGCTGATCAGAAATCTCTTCGATTGTAAAGTCTGGTCAAACCCAACCTTACGTACTTCTAGGAAGCAATACAGCTAGAAGTAGAGGGACTACTGCTTGGGATTAAGTTAATTATCTAATGATCAATGTCCAATGAAAAAAAGATGACAATAATACATCCACTTTCATATTGCAAGTCAAGCGTAGCTTGTATATGTTCAATAATAGAGTTCTTGTGTTGGCAACTTGAATTAAGGACATGATTGGTGATATGAGGGAAAGAAAGAAAAACCTTTGTTTAAGTCGAAATAATAAAGGGTCTTTAATTTAATAATTAAAAGTTGTCTTCGGGATTACATAGAAGTGAAATGGAGTGTGGCATATTTTTTTTCTTGGGCCGACAAAGGATTACAGTTCTGCCATTAATGAAGGCGACAGCCCTTCGATTACCCACTGATTTTTGCAGCTACATGTCTCTCTCTCTCTTTAACACACATACAGAAACAGCAACGATGCCATCTTTTCTCATTAACTATATGTGGCTGCAGAAGCAGTGAATTATTGCGCCTACTAATAAAGGATGAATCTTCTTCTTCCTTATATCTATTATCTTCTCTTCTGATCCTGTGTTCCCAATACCCTACAGTTATATATCAAGGTTCAAACGAACTTCTCACAAGGCCTGGTCTCAATCTCTGAGCAACAAATATAAGCCGCTTTTCATACAGTTCGCTTCTGGGTCATGGATTTTCAACCCAATACATCTCTACATCTAAGTCTACCAAGCAATCAGCTAAACTTAGAGCTTGTTCTTGAGCTATCATCTTCTTCTTCCTCATCACCTCATAGTCCAGTAGAGCCTCGGACTTTCTCATGCAACTATTGTCAAAGAAAGTTCTATAGCTCCCAAGCTCTAGGCGGTCATCAAAATGCTCACAAACTTGAAAGAACCTTAGCCAAGAAAAGTCGTGAGCTAAGTTCGACTGTGCGATCTCACGGTGCATCAAGCCCTCGATCAGGATCATCCAGCACAGCAAGCTCATCAAGCCATGCTCGTAGTGGTCATCATCAGCATGCCCTAGTAGGGTTAGAGCCGAATGCACATGCCAGTAGGTTTGTTGGTGAAATGAGCTATGGTAGAAAACAATTGAATTACAGTTCTAGAGAAGATAGATTGGGCCCATGGTCAATGGAATATCGACCTGAAAGTGTTCAAGAAGAATTGAGCCAGCTTGACCTGTCCTTAAGGCTTTGAAATGTAATTTCATTCTTAACATTGCTCTTGCATATTGTTTCAGAAGTAAGCTATTTTGATTTGTCGATCTTATTCGGTTTCGATTTCCCCAAGGAATGAATTGTGACTGACGATGTTGAACTAGACACATTTTGACATGACGATTTGTATCCACGAAAGCATCACCGATTTGATCTTGTCTGAACTAAATTCCATCGGCCATTTAGAACCGACCAATTATCTGTTCATAAATGTTGCAGTTATTAACGATAGACCTTTTTGGATTGTTATATTTTTTAGAAAATAAATGAGGCAACATTTAAAATATGGATAAAATAAAACATGATATGTGATATGTTGCCATCTAGCTAGGTGCATAATTTATATGAAAAATTTGTAAAATATTTAAAGTTTAACTTGTTTTATTTAGCATTATGTAGAGTGTGTTTTATTTAGCATCATTATGTAGAGTGACACACTAATTAGACTTGGTAGGAAAATTTATATTTTTCTGTGATTTTTTTTTTCGTTCTGAACAAAAATAATCAAGGTAAATAACCCGTAGACTTCGAGCGAGTGCTTCCTAATGCTTATCCTGTTGCGTATTGATATGAACCATATATAGCTAAAGTAATTAAAGCAAGGTTGATTTCGTGAATCATGAGCTGGAAAGCACTTTCAAGACGGATCAATAGGAAAAATATAAACAGAAAAACGGGATGATGGGTCTTAAAACAAACTCAGTTCATTGAGAGTGGGAACTTGTCAAAAATGGAGGTGCAATAGTTGAGTGGAAGTTCCTTCATTCCGATCTCTTCCAAACAATAGTTAACATCCTCATTTAATCGACTTTTCTTTATTACTTTCGATAGGTTCATTCACTCCTCCGAAAAAATAAATAATCGATTTTCAAATAATTCGTTTCTATTCGTCATAAAACGATTGTCACCTTTCATTTCCAAAAGATAACACCTGCCAAAAAAGTATTAATGTTCTTAATGTTTTATAGGCTGTGGATAAATAAAAAAGACTCTAAGAAATTAACAATATATAAATATGTACGTAATTTTTTAAAAGAATATTTTTATTATTAAAGATACTATATTAAATCTCTCGTTATGATATAATTAAAGAATTTAATAAGTTGCATTATTTTTAACATTAAGATTAAGAGAATAACTAAAAAATCAAATAAAAAATGTAGAAAAAGAAAATTTAGAAGATTCGCTTCATTTTGTTATTTATGAGTATTAAGAATGAGCTGAGCTTATTTTACTTCATTTTGCTCTAGATGAAGGTCAAGAATGAATTTTATTTTGTCTTATTTTACCGTTGGTCTGAATTTTAAGCTAATTGAAAATGACTTAAAATTGAACTTAAACTTGTTCTTGAATTAGGGTATTCTTTTATTATTATTATTATTATTATTATTATTAATGTAATTAGTTGATGATTTACATATACAGATAATCAACAATGAAGATTAATGTAAAATGGAAAAAAAAATAGGGATAAAGTTTTTTTCTCTCTCTCGCTTGCGTAGGATACTCTTATATATGAAAAGACATGTAGATCGTACGGCCTTTTGTTAGTTTTCTCACATCCGCTCGTTGAACTTAGTTGATGCTGAGTTAATCAATGATTTGAGGTCCACTTGCTCTACCTCCAACTGTGCTTGCGTCTTCGACATCGGCTTTTAGGGATGAAGGCTTTTGATTGGCTCTTTTGTTCTTTTCATTTTATAACAGGATCTGGTAGTTGTTTTTGTTTTTAAGACGTGTATTAAATAAGTTTTGAGTACGCATAATAATTTATAAATTAGTGTTTTTGAGAAATCAACTCCAACTTATAGAAAGTTTATGCATATACTTCCACTATATATAACATTTCAAACCCGTATAATGAAGTTAAAACTTATCGAAATAAGTGACGGAGCTAGAAATTTATAATAAGAGGATCCAAATATTTAATTTTTTTAAATTTGAGGGCTCAATACATTACTAGCCCCTCAAATAACTTCATCCTCGTATATGTATATATATAATATTTAATTTTTTAAAATTTTGAAGAGCCC
>JANPWT010000009.1:4102993-4115771 GCA_024678245.1 Erythroxylum densum | reverse complement strand
AATTTTTATGAACAAGTTAACCTATGATTTTGGTGGTTACATAGTATGCGCTCGCCACGAAAGCGGAGTGACAGCTTAGAACCCTGATTGAAGCGATTTCTTTTCTTAAATTAAACAAGAGTCATAAGATTATGAATTACAAGAGAAATGAATATGCAAAATTTAGGTTAAAGGAAATAAACCCTACAAGGCAAGATGATCAAGTTTCATGTTTTACGATTCAAGGGTTGGACTCCGGTAGTGGATCCAACAGTTGGGGTCCGGTCTCCGGGTCGGGTCCTGACAGAGCATGCATTGTACATAATAATATATACATATATGCATAAATGAGTACTTATATAATTATGAAAAGTTGTGATGTGTGTAAATGTGTGTTGTATGATATAGAAGAGCAATTAGAGTGACAATATCCAGACGTTGCAGGGACTTCAAGGCAATAGCTATCTGGAGCAAACTGTGAGTAACCTAAATGGTCTCACTATGATTATTTGTTTGTTTAAATTTTGTACTGAATTATTAAGTGATGTGTATGTACTAATTATGGACATTGAATGTTCAAGGCATTTGATGCATGAATAACATTGAAAGTGATCATTAATTGTGAATTTGTCTAAATATGTGATTTCTCAACTTAAATGTTGAATATTGGACTAAAGTTCGATGACGAATGTGAATCAGACTATGAATGTGATTAATTGAATATAATGATTGATTGAATATGTGTAGTGCATTGCGTTACATGAATGCATTAAAGATAAAGGCAGCTGTGATTAGAGTCACCACTAAAAAGAGCTTAGAATCAGAACGTTCTATGAACCTCTAGCTTAATATGTAAAATGAGCCCTGTATCTCCAATATATAAGGGACAGTATTAATAAGCCCAATATCTACAACGAATATGTGACAGTGAAAAAGGCACTCGGTTACAGCAATGAAATAAACGAATGTGAGTCTCATGAACATTACATATACACTTTATGTATGTACGAATTGAATGATTTTAATGTATTATTGAATTATGTTAAATGAGAAATGTGAAAATTGTGTACAATTGTGATGCTATATGATGATACTTGAAATTATATGAACTATGTGATTGCATGGATTGTTGTGTTATGTGATATGAGTGAACCATCGAGGATGGTTAACTTACGGAGTTTGCAAAACTCACCAAAAATTGCACATTGACTTTTTCAAGTTTGAGAGAGATGATAGCTTCTAAGTCAATTTAGAAGAGAACTAGTACTGATTTTGAATAAAAGACATCAGCTAGGACTGAAAGATTTAGATAAATTTTTGTATAATTCCTTATGTGTGTAACATGTTTTGTATACAAATATGTAAACTCTGATTAGTTTTTGATAATGTACATATATGGATGTTGTTGTCAAGGCATAATGTACATATTGCTTAAGAAATGAAATGAGAAATTCAGGTTTTAGCCATAGTGATTCTTATGTTTTAATTTATGATTCCATGAGTAAATGAAAGTGATGTAGTTAGTGTATCACTTCCGTCAGGTATGTGCTTGAATGTCGGAAGGACGTACGGGCACAAATGTTTGATGGGAGTGGGGTGCACACTGGATACATAAATATCATACTTTAACTGATCTACATATATCTTTCTATCAGGAATTTCTTTAACACAGATATAAGAATGAGTGGATCCCAAACAATACCTACAATGACCTCAGGTGCGTCCTGGTCCTCACGAGCTTTCAAAGCATAAGCCTGAGTCAAAGTAGATGGTATAACAAGTCGATCAATAGTTTCTAAATAAGTACTCAAATTAGGCTTGAATTGACTAGATCCTCCACGTCCTCTACTCCCAGCAGGTGCATAAGAAACTTTTCTACTAGCTTATGACGTCTGAGACTATCTCATAGGACAGTTGGCTATCTAATGCTCAGTGTTGCCACATTGAAAATATGCACCCGTAGACCTCCTATAGGTAATCGAATGGGGTTTGGAGCAAAGAGGCACTCTGGAGCACCAGAACCTCAGCTCATAGAGGAACCCCTACTAGAATCAGTCAATAAGGGAAAGCCTTATCGCCTTCCCCTTGCTACAGATCTCTAAGTGAATTGTTGTGCAATAGAAGCACCTTCCTGACTTCTCTTACCTGAGGATTGACCTCCTCTAGTAAAACTTCTTTGCTGAACTTTTTCTCTCTTAACCATCTCCTACTTTTCTATTTTAATAGCAGCTTATACCAGTTGATGGTAACTCACTTGTTACAAGAGAGTAAATGTTGTAAGATGCTCTCTGATTGAATAATTCAAACCATCCTTAAACTGATGACACCAGAACTCCTCAGTAAGTAGAGATTGAAGTGCATACTTGCTAAGTTGATTAAATTCCTTATCGTACTCAACAACAGACAAACTTCTCTGCTTCAAATTCAAAAACTACTTCCCCCTCTCCTTTCTATAGGCTTCCTTCACATACTTGGCTTTAAACTTTTGGGAAAAGAAATCCTAAGTCAGAGGCTCAGGTAGCTGAGGATACCTCATAACAAACTTCCACCACTCATTGGCCTCTCCTTAAAGAAGGGAGACAACACAGTGCACCATCCGTTCAGGTGGGCAATAAACTTCATCTAACACCTTTTTCACCTTTTCCAACCAAAAATTAGCTCTTTCAGACTCCTCTAGAGATGTTCCAGTAAAGTGTTTATCCCTATACTTTTATAGTTGATTGATCGAAGACTTGGGTGTGGTCATACGGTGTTAAAAAGTCATTATATCTTACGACAACTTAAACAAAGCTTTCCCCTAAGCTGGGGGTGGAGGTGATGGTGCCTCATCTCGATTTACCCTAGAGGGTCCCGATATCAACGAATGAGATCGATTAGGATTATTACTCTTAGTAATGTCGTCAACGACATTATGAGATCGTTCCATACTTAAATCTAAAACCAAATTATAGAACAAACTGCATTAGGCCAAACACAACTCTTATATTCAAGTAAAAGCAATAGTTAAGCTTTGGTTAAACCAAAATCACCTAAACTATACTCTGATGCCAAACAATATAACACCTGAAGGTTGAGTTAATAAACAGAATACATCATACACATTGTACTTTTCAAAATACATGCTTTAACTTCTAAATCCATCCTGAAGTAAGGTTATTACAAACCATATACACAAAAATACAAAATGTCTTATCATATTGAGTACAAATCAATAATCTACTGAACATTTTCCAAAACAAAACACATCCTTCTTTGGCCACTGCGGTTGTCTTTGTCCCAGTCTTAAATATTCTTATCAAAACCTACACGGAGGCAAAACCATCATGCTAACCATAAAGCTTAATAGGGAATAACTAAACAAGATATAAAATGGAGACTATTTCTAATAGTAATCTAGCACTTACATGTACTGAATTAGATTATATCATAAGCAATCTTTAATTATTCAAATTAAAGAGTAATCAGACCATTAAAAGGACCAAAACATAATACAATTCATCGGAACATAATATTCTTACATTAGAGCAAATCATATAAGTATCAGAACAAAATAACGTTACTCCATAATAGGATATAATTATGTCAGAAAAGAATACAACTTATATTAGACCAAGGCATAACTTGTATTAGATTAAAACTTAGCTTGTTTCAAAACTGAACATATATCAGAACACAAAATAGATTAGTCTGTTAATCCTTTTTATAGAAGTGAGTAACGGGAACAAAACAGGGGATACTAATGATTGGTTTCAACAGAAATAGAAGAGACTTAAGTCTCTAAATCAGAAGACATTGTAGTATCTAAGAACAGGGGACACCGTAGTGTTAAAGTACAAAAGAAACCAAAGTGCCTAAAAATAGGAGCAGCTGTAAACCTTCTAGGAATGCCTACTTACCCACGAGTAGGACTTGGCAGTTTTAAAATAAACCATCTTGGATTTTAAAATCACATGTAAAAGATGTAGTGCATAACACATGACTTTATTCCATCCTGCTCAAATTGAACATGTTCATTCACATTTGATCAAACTTAGCATGCCTTATAAGCATAAACATTTCCGATAATGCACCAATGAATATATTAAGTAATTACACTTTACATTCACACAAGTTCCCCAGTCACTAACATTCATAACTAACACATTACTTATATCCTTTAGATCACATTAGTTTCCATAAGAACACATTTATCCTTTGAACGAATCATATATTCCAACATTAGATACATTGATATCAAATAACATCTTCCTTAAGTTATTACCTTAATTAACAACTCAAAACTTATTCAACCTTTAATCAATTAATCTAACATCAAACTCGGTTCATTTCTAACCTTAATTAAGTTCAAATACACCATTATACAGTGTTTTAATCTTATGTGGTTCAATAATTGCACAAAAGAGAAATTTTCATGTCATAACCTTGCCTACAATCATGGGGTACCTTCCCACAATCGTGACAAAAGCTAATACATCTGCCCATGATCGTGGAATGAGTCCCACAATCATAGACTACCCAATTTCCTATGATTTTCTGGGTTTAAACTCCTTCATTCCAAATCCTAAACACCTTCATCAAAATCCATTCATTTAACCTCAATTTATACCTTACTTATGCTTCAATTCCTCATCCAATTCATGTCTAAATCTAATTCAAAAATATTCATTAGGTAGCTCACAATTCATAGTATTTCATGCATCAAAACCAAAACAAAATTTGCCATAAAAAACTCACTTTTCTAGCACACATTTATCATCATCATAACACATGTTCCATGCCAATTCAATCATCATAGAACTTGTATCAATACATGCTATCAAGTTTAGAATTCCCTTACCTATTTAACTTTAAAGTCCAACTCCAAAGAACAAGCCAACTAGCCTTCCAAGCAATAAACACAACTCCAAAATCCAAGTAAAACTAGGGTGATCTTAACACCGAGAAGATAATAACACAAAAGTGATAAGGTCTAACTTCCTTGATGTAGCATCTTAATTTGGTAATCAAGCACAACATAAGCCAAATATACAAGAATGAAAGAGCATGGTGTTTTGGTGGTGAATGAATAAGGAAAAGAAGAATGACCAGCAGAAACACTTCTGCCTTGGATGGATTCATTTGATGCTAGTTGTCACTTTCACAACATGGCATATGTCTCCATTGCATGCATCCCATTTGTCTAGTCCTCAAGCTGCCAAATGTCACAATCCTACCAGGCCACTTGTCATTTAATCAATGTTGCCAAATGTCATTCAATTATAATGCCATTTGCCCCTTATTTACTTACGTCAAATGTCACTAAATATATAGGCTTCGTCACCCTAATTTTCATGTACCAACTTGTCTTGCCACTTAATAATTTTCTTAGTCCAATTGTACATTTTAATACATCATTTTTGTGGTAACAATTAATTCAAGTTACTAACCATGGTTTGATGGACCACAGATTCAAGACATATGCAATTTTTAATCATATCACATATACCTTTGTAGACATGTAATATTTCTACTAGAGTGCAATCTGGGGCCTTACGGTAAGACCTTGATAGTAGCACAACTGAACTACACCACCACTAAGAAGGTGTTGCTTGTAGTGGTATTTACATGTGAAAAAATTTGTTCTTACCTTTTGGGCTCACAAGTTATTATTTTTACAGATCATGCGACATTGTGTTTTCTCTTTGCAAAGAAGGACGCCAAGGCTAGGCTCATCCGATGGGTGCTTCTGCTTCAAGAATTCAACATTGAGGTTAAGGATAAGAAAGGAGAAAAAAATGTTGTGGTGGACCACCTATCAAGCCTTGAAGGGGAACAAAATGAAGAAGAGCAGGAAATTAAAGAGCATTTTCTTGACAAGGCTTTAATAATGGTAGAAAATCCTTTCCATCCTTAGTTTGTTAATATTTCCAATTATCTCTCAGGTGTTATTCTTCCCCTTAATCTCTCGCATCAACAAAGGAAACAGTTTTTATTTCAATGTTCTCGTTATATTTGGGATGAACCTATGTTATATATAATATGTGCTGACATTTTGGTTCGTAGGTGTGTCCCTGAAGATGAAATGCCTGAAGTTTTGACCTAGTGTCATAGTTCAGTTTATGTCAAATACTATGGAGTAAACAAGATGAATGCTTGCATTTTGGAGTGTGGATTCTATTGACTAAACTTGTTCAAGGATGCCTAAGATTTTGTATTACGCTGTGATAGGTGCCAAAGAGTGGGAAACATTTTGAAGAGAGATGAGATGCCACTTTCAAACATCATGGAGGTAGAGATATTTGATGTGCGAGGCTTGGATTTCATGGGACCATTCCCATCTTCTCTAGGTAACTCTTATATATTTTTTGGAGTTTTTTATGTGTCCAAGTGGCTGGAAGCAATAGCTACTCCAACAAATGATGGCAAGGTAGTGTAATGGTTCATCAAGAAGATCTTTATTAGATTTAGGGTGCATAGAGTTATCATAAGTGATGGAGGGAGCCACTTTTGCAACAAACCCTTTGAGGCACTATTGAGAAGATATAACTTTCATTATAGAGTGGCAACCCCTTACCATCTGCAAACGAGTAGCCAAGTGGGGGTGGTGAATAGAGAGATGAAGAAGATTTTGGAGAAAGTAGTGAGCACTTCAAAGAAAGATTGGGCTTTGAAGTTGGATGATACATTGTGGGCTTACAGGACAGCTTTCAAACTCCCGTAAGAATAACACCATATCGACTTATGTATGGTAAGGCTTGTCATTTACCATTAGAGTTGGAGCGTAAAGCCTATTGAGCAACTAGAAAAATTGAACATAGATTAGAAGCTAGTAGGAGGAAAGAGATTGTTACAACTTGATGAATCAGAAGAATTAAGATATGATGCGTATGAAAATGTCAAGTTGTACAAAGAAAGGGCTAAGAAGTGGCATGATGGCCATATTAAGATGAATGAATTCAAAAGTGGGGACTTAGTGCTTTTATTAAATTAATGACTTCATTTATTTCTTGAAAAGCTCATGTCGAGATAGAGTGGCCCATTTAAGGTTAGTCAAGTGTTTCCCTATATAAAGTTAGAAAATGAAAAGGGTGAACCTTTAAGGTTAATGGGCATAGATGCAAGCTTTACTTTGCTGGGCCATCCTCACAAGAAAGGAAGTACTTTCTTACCTTTCACTCACTATTTTATGAATTCATATGGAATGTTCAAGCCAATGACCTTAACTTAGCATGTCTGTCTTTCATTTGTTTGTCTTTGTGTTAGTGTGGTGTTGTTTTAATTTGATAATATCTAGTTTGGTTTAACTAGTTTTGCACTTCATTCTCTTGTTGTTTAGGTCCCCAATGATATGTTTTGAGGTTGCTTGAAGATTTATTGTGCATCATAGCTTGTTAGAGAACTAAAGGATGAGAGGAAAAATGCGTCACTTCCATCGGCACCACCATAAGCCCATCTTACCCTTAATCTCTTATATTATTCTTTTTGTGCTTTAGGTTTTGTTCTTCATGGTGTTGTTTTTTGGTTTTGGATGTTCTCTTTTGCAAATTAAGGAAAATGTTTTGTTTAAGTGTGGGGAGGTAGTCTTTGTATTTATGTTTGCAATTTTGCATGTCACTTAGGATTTATGTTAGGTTGTTAGTATTATGTGAGTCATTTCCCATACATTTGAATCTTTATAATGAATGTGTTACCATAAGATTCTGTCATGGTAGTTGGAATGAATTAAATGCGTGCGTGAACTTAAATTAGGCTACTTGAGTTGAGAGTGAACCATGTGGAGTGATGAAAGTAGTTGGCCACATAAGCTTACTCATAACTTGACACTTGAACAATGAGGTAATGTATAGAAGCATAATGGATTTTCATTTGAGCCTATGTGAGGAATTGAGCCTTTATGACTCCATTCTGTAGTCATTTCATTTCCTTGTTTGTGTGATGCCTCCTTAGGTAATGACCTTCAAAACTTGCTTTGAATCGGTTTAAATCTACTTGATGCATGCAAGATAGAAATGATTAAAGCCTTCTTGCTTTAACCTTTGGCTTAAATGACCTACCCTTTCATTACCCCTTGCTAGCCCCATTGATCCTTTAACCTTTTGTTTTTTGAAATCACCCTATTTTAAAACCCACAAACCCCATTACTTTACCCAATCATAAGTTAATAGAGTGCTAAGTGATACTTGAGTGTGGAATCACAAGTTAAGAGCACATGGCATGTAGTTATTGTCTTCCATTCATTGTTTCTTTATTATGAAAAAAAGAGAAAAAAAGAAGAAGAACAAAATCAAATGAAAAAAAAAAGAAAGGAAAAGGAATAACTTGTAATAGCTTTAATTAGTGCAGAGAAGTAGTCTTATCTATTTGCAGATCTTATAAGTTTATCTTTGTCATGTTTTTGTACACTTAGTAGTATATAAATGCTTGTGATAAACCCCTAAGACCTGTTTAACCCACCTTAACCCTAGCCATATTACAACCCGAAATAAAGTCCTTTTGATAAATCCTAGCATATAATCATTGTGGAGAAGATTGGTGTATTAGCAAGCCTATGATAGTGTGGCTTCCTATAAGCAGTTTGAGCAAAACACTAACCATCAAAAACTTGAGAGAAATGAGTGAAATCCATAAGGAAGGTCCATTTTGAATTTATACTTATCTTTGAGTGATGACGAAGGTCCATTTTGAATTTATACTTATCTTTGAGTGATGGTTTCATGTGTTGAGTTTGCTTGTATGCACCAACGAAAATTAGTCATAATGTGTGTAGTAGCTTAACACTTGAGTTGGCTAAAGTTTGAGGGATTGCATGCTTTAATCTTTGTGAAAATGAAATGATATAATTTTATTGGTTGTATGTGTTCTTTGCATGAGGACAAGCAAAAGTTTAAGTGTGGGGATGATGATAGGTATGGATTGCATTGTATTTTTATAGGTAATTTCATATGTGTTTAGTAGTTAATTTGATTTTTTAGTGTGTGTTTAGGTTAAGATTTGTGTTAGTTCATAAATATTTGTGTTTTAAGTGTTATTTAGGTAAGAACATGTTTTTGAGCTTCAATTATATATATATGTGCCGTGATGAGTTTGTTAGTGTTTCAGGGCATTCAGAAGAGTTTCGGAGGAGACCTGAACCAAAACACAGTGCTACAATCATGATAAAGAGTAGGTAAACCAGCCACGATCATGCACCAAAGGCCACGATCATGTCTTGCATGCAAACAAATGCAGAGTCACTTTCGAATTCAAGTTTTCAAAGAACATTTCGGATCCCAGAAAGACACTAGGGTTACCTTAATTGGTAAAGACTATAAAAGGATTGTAATGGAACCCTAGAAGAGAACTTGGATTCTGCCTACATTTAGAAAAGAGAAACAGAAAAGAAGAAGAGGAAGAAGCTTCTCGAAATAAGTGATCTCCCGACGTTGCTGCTCTCCCGAATCAGCCAGCCTCAGTTTCATCTCCTCCCTATTTATCTTTTTATTCATTTAATGTGTAAGATTGAGATGGGTTGTATGGATATTGATTTTGATTTGTTTATGATGTTCTAACTTTACCTTCAAGATTTAGCTTATCTTTAATGTTAATCTAGTTGATTTGTGTTTACTTGAGTTGGGTGTTTTGATTAATTGATGTATTTACATATTTCGGTAATAAATCGAGAGGGTGAATCAAATAAAAATGATTATATTGGATTAACAAAAGTTAGGTGATCTAATTGACCACTTAATCAATCTAGCCATCAGTAATTTCATGGAGAGAGATCTTGTGCAAGACCTGATTGTTTATTAGTTAGCTTTAAAAATAATTAGAATTGTGGGTAATTTGTGAATTTTACAAGTCCATAATTTGATTAGGGTTTACAATTTAGAAATGATTATAACTCGAGAGAGAGTAATCAACCCTACGATTGTCTAGAACCGACACCTTGTAAACACATAAAAGGCTATATTAGCATTAATGATAGGTAAAATCCCCTCTCCCATAACTTGATTAATTCTCTATTTGGATTTCCAGTATTGCATTATTTGATTGTTGTCAGTTTGTTTTTATTTAGTTTTCTTTTTAGTTATTATTCAAATTTGAGTCTTAAACAAAGCACAACCCGCATTAAGTGGTGCCTAAGCACAATCTCTGTAGGATGATATATGCTTTTTACTATAAGTAACAACCTTATACTTGCGATTTTTAGCGTAAAACAATTAATTGGTTTTGCAATTAACATCTTCCAAACTCTTTTACGCATTGTCTAGGTTTCCAAGCTTGTCTAAGAATTTGTCTAAATTTGATTCCATTGAACTCGGTTTTCTTGCTTGAAACCTAGTGGTTTTTAAGGTCTGAATTGTCCTCCACCATTGTTTGACCAAAAGAAGTTTGGGTGATTCTTCCACCTAGGGTTGTATGTGTTAGAGTAGGGATTGTTTTCCCCTCCTCAACCATATTGAGTTCCCATATAGTTTACTTGCTTTGATCCATTGTCCTTTATCATAAAACAGTCAACTGTATTATGATCCATATGCCTACAGAACTTACACTTTAGCTAAATGGCTTTTACTGTATTTGAGGACAAAGCCTTCTTGTTGTTTAGCTGTTGAGTTAAATTATCAATTTTAGCCTACATTTTTTGTCATTTGATCTATAACTACAACTCCTTTTTGCTCACAAAAAGTTACGGGTTGTCTACTCCGCTTGTTCATCCATAAACAGCTATTACTCGTCATCTCTTCTAACAGCTCTTCTGCTTTACATCTTGTCTTCCTAAAAAGTGATCCTCCTGAAGGAGCATCAATTGTGCCTTTTGTATATAGAGTTACTTCGTTATAGAACATTTTCAAAAGAAATTAATTAGGTAGGTTATGGTGTGGATATTTTCTTTGCAAGTCTTTATATTGTTCCCACGCTTAATAAATCGATTCCCCGTCACCTTGCTGAAAGTTTGTGATCTCCTTGATAATCTTCGTAGTCTTGATAAGGGGAAAGTACTTATCTAGGAAGGAACGAACTCATTGGTCCCAATTGGTGACATTAATTGGGTTGAGGGAATGGTACCAAGCTTTTTCTCTATCCCTTAAGGTAAAAGGAAAGAGTCTCATTCTTACAATATCCTCTAACATCTGATGATAATGGATGGTATCGCAGATTTCAAGGAAATTGACAATATATGTGTTCAAGTCTTCATTCATCAATCCATAAAATTACACATTGTGTTGAAGCATATTTTGAAGGGTTGGTTTGATTCCAAAGGAAGCTGCTTGCACAGGTGGCCACAGGAGGCCTAGCTACAACTTGATTGGCTACATTAAAGCTCGGTCTCATGAAATCTATAAGGATTCTTGGTTGATGCCTCACTCCTTGAACCAACTCTTGCTGAAACTCCTAGGCCATTGTTGCTTTTACAGTTTCTTATTATTCATCACGTCGAGCTCTTCTAATTGAACATTCTAAACAAGTGATGTCAAGCTCTACAATTTCAGTTATGTGACTCGAACTTCTTGTAACTCTTGTATTCATGCAAGAGCACGGACACAAAAAAGAAGAGAACTGAAAAACTTAAACTAACTAAAACACCTTAGACTAAGAAAACTAAACTATTCGTCGTCTTCCCCATTAACGGCACTAAAAACTTGGTCGGGATAAGTTTTAATCTTAGAAACCCTCAATATTTTGTAAGTGCATGGTTCGTAGCATTGTATTAAAGGTATCAATATCACGAGGAAGGAGAGTAATCTAATCCTAAAATCTAAGGCCAAAAAAACTATAAAATTGAAAATAAAATATGCAACAGAAATTAATTACAGAGTTTAACTAATCAAATCAGAAATTAAACACAAAAGTATTAACAATTGAGCAATATGCAAACATAATAGAAATCAACCTAAGGAATTTATCAATTTATAAGAAATGGGATTTTACTTATCATTAATGCTAACCTAGCTAATTATGTGATAATGGAGTGTAGGTTCTAGACTATCCTAGGGCTGATTACTCTCTCTTGAGTTATAACCATTAAACCATAAATTATAAACCCTAATCAGATTATCGAATATGCAATCTCTCAATTCACAAATTATCCAAAACCCTAATTAGATTTGAAACACTCTAATAAACTATCGGAACATCATATGGGATCTCTCTCCGCACAATTACCACTATGATTTGTCATAGTTCCTATTAAATCACCTAACTCTTATTAATCAGATTTAATCATTTTTAATTCAGTTCACTCTCTTAGTTTATTACCGAATTATGCAAGAATGCAACCAAATTATGACATTCATCTAATAAACACAATCGACTAAATTATGATTAAATCAAAATAAAATCCTGAAGGAGAGTTTAGAACATCATCAATATTCCAAATCCTATCATCATGCTATCCATCTCAATTCTATACATAAATAAAATTGAAACAAAAAGGAAATAATGACTTAGAATAAATGATGGAAGGCAACGATGTCGAGAAACCTTCTGTCTTGGAAGCACATCGAGTTAACTTTGGCTTCCGCTTCTTTCTCTCTCTTGGCATTCTCTCTTTAGGGTTAAAGTGTGGCTGATGCAAAAGCTCCTTTTATGCTCCTCTTAATATTCTTTAAATAGTCTTTTATGTTTTGGTTAACCCTAGGGTCTTTCTGGGGTTCAAAAAGTCCCTCAAAATGTGAAGTTCATAACCACATGCGCGTCTTCCCGACACAGGCCACGATCGTGGCCCACATCTGAGCCTTCTATCACGATTATGACCTGATAGGCCACTTGAGCCATTGTTTCGACTTGAATGTCTTCCGAAACTCCTATGTTCTTTGATATTCACCCTAAAATACTAGTA
>JANPWT010000009.1:4076331-4094796 GCA_024678245.1 Erythroxylum densum | reverse complement strand
ATGACTTAGGATAGATGCTTGTATCAGTTTCCTTTTTGGTTTTGTTTAGGGGACTGATAGACTTGTCTATTCTGCTACTGGATGATTGTACTAGACTGTTTATCTTGGATTTTATAATTTACTGATTTATGTTATATTGGGGTTTAAATTATTGTGATGCCATATGGATTATTAGCGAAAATTTTTCTGGTAGTGCACCTTTATCGTGAAATACGTATCGAAGCGACCTCCGGGCGTCCCGATATGTATACGGTAAGGGGGCGCTACATTAGGTCTAGGAGCCTTACCATGATGAGAGGAATTCAAGACATCTTTAATTTTCTCTGGTGTAATTGCCCTTAATAGTGATTCATTGTGGTAAGGGGGAATTGAGCCTTTGAGAGAAGAGATGAGAACCTGAGGAAGATCCCTAACTTCGTTGCATTTTTCCATGATGTCTTAAAAGTTCATATGAGCCAATTCCTTAAGTTAAAGCTAATATGTAACTTGCATTCTACTGAAATCACTTAGGGATAGGATCCTACTCCAATTTCTCCTTGCTTAAATAACATTACGAAAAAATTTAGAGTTTTTTATTACCCTCCTTCAACCATAATATCCTAACCTTTAGTCTCAGTTATGAGTTATAAATCTCCACAGTCTTATAGTATCTCTTTAGTTCAACAATTTCCTTATCTTTTAGGCTAAGATCAAGAGGATTAATTCTGAAAGCTTTTTGAACCTCATTAAGAGCTTTAAATGTTTCCTTCTTATCATAAACTAGTGGATCTACATAATTTCTCAACAATGCCTTGCAATTCTCTTTAATCCTTTTTAGTTTTGTGAAAATATATGTCAATGAGATCCTATACATTATATACACATTAGCTTATCTAAGACCTTTTCAAATTGAGGAAGTTGAAACAAAGATTTGAAAAGTTTGAAAGGAGATCTTCTTTTGAAACCATATTGGCACAGTGTGATTTTAATAGAGCATTGGTTGTTAATCAATTAGTTTCCAAAATGCACATAGCGCAATGGATTTGAGTTAAGCCAGGAACCATTAAATAGGCATATATCTAACTTTCTTTGAATAAATCTTTCACCACTTTGTCTATTATTCCAGGTATATAAGGATATTGTATATATGGGATCCATTAGCCCCAAAGAGGAAGTGAGGTTGATTATTTCATGAAGTTTGGGAGGTTGCTTCCTAAGCCATATTCAAATTCAAATTAGTGCATTATACAATTTTAGTCTCCCATAAGCATTTAAGAGATCTTTATATTAGCTCCTATTCCCTTTAGATTCCTCCATAAGCTAACTCTATAAAATTCCTAATTGTAGGCATAAATGATAGTGATGGCTAGAGGAAGATTGAAGCTTCTAAGTACCACTTAATAGTGCATATACTAGTCATAACCATTCCAATTCTTAAGCTTTATTTGATTAGAGTCAAAAGTGCATATAAATATACCATTAGGGTGATGAGAGCGGTTACTAAGAGTAGTCCACTCCTTTTACAAAAACCAAGGAAACCTTATTGTAGGGTGGGTTCTTCCTTTATTTTGGTCCTTAAAAGACTAGCAAAAGACAACCATTTTTGCATAACAATTTCTTTAATTACTAGTTATTTATTTAGGGACTTTAAGCCCATTATGTTCCATATTAAAAATCTATTAGTGTTTTTTGGCTTTACCTTTCTTCTTCCTCGCTTTATGGCTGCTAGAGTTAAGTTCGAGATTGGCTTCAACCTTATGTAACATGCCTTTTAATTCTTCAGCTACCAGTATAGAGTGATTAACATTACTACCCACTTCTAATACTACTTTTCCTTTAATAAAGGAGTTACTTTTAGGTGAGTACTATTTTTTCCTTCTTTGCTAGCATTCACCATTGTATCCATTGCATTTGGATGTACGTTCTTCTCTAATAATGCCTTCCTCCATGCTTTATTCCAAATGTGGCATTACCACCCTACTAACATTTTCCTCATATGTGTTCTGAATCTCAATGTTCTCTTCCCTAACCATTGAAGTAACTTGCATTTTAGGTTTCCATAACTTTATCAAACCTTTTCTCACTGGCATCCAGGGGTAAGAAACTTTAATTGGATCCCTCACAAGCTCTCTTATATCATTTAACTTCATAATTTTCACAAATTCAAGGTCTTTCTCCAAACTTACTTTAGTGCATACCTTCATAAAGTCAATCCTTTTTAGGTTGCTTGTGTTATCATCAAGGGCCAATGGATGTCCTAAAGAGCTAGCCAAGTAACTTAAGCCTTTCAAGGACTAATATCTATTATGATCCGATAGAAGTTCATCCATATTGAAACCATTTATATCTCAGATTTATCCAATCTAACCCCATTTTTGTATATTTTAAGAATGGATTTGCTACGAATGTGCCATAAACCAAGTTTTAACACCCATCTAACTAGTTCCTTAGTAGTAAATCTAAAGATGAATAGCTTATCATCACTTATCAAGTAGTTCTCTAATCCTAGCTTCCTCTAATGAACATTGACCAAGAGATTTACTAATGGAAATAGAAACCCTTTATTACAGAAGTACCTTACTGAAGACATTCCACTTCTTGGCACTAAGTTGTAAGACCTTTTGAAAAAATGAGGGATGTCACTCTACTATATGGTTTTATTACTTTTGAGGCCAAAAGAGTAATTTAGCCTCAATGTTTACATTAAAATCTGAGTTGAACCTTATTGTGTTGAAGTGTTCAAAATGAACCATAATATTTAGAAAACGTTCAAAATAAATCATAACATTTGAAAAATATTCAAAATAACTGCTGATTATATGAAACAATTGAGGAAATTAAGCCTTTATCAATCAAATATTGATGTGAATTTTTTTTTATGACATGGATTTTTAAAAAATACATTAATAAAATACGATTCACACATAAACGATTGACTTTTCTTATTTTGAAAGCATTGAAATGTTAGGATTCAATTTAAATTTTAGTGTAAGCGTTAGGGCTAAATTGCTCTTTTGACCTTACCTTTAACAAGTCTTCTTGATATGTCCTAAATTATTTAATTACCGAAGTTAATTATTTTTTATGAAATTATTTCAGTGTAAATCATTATCATAACGAATTTGTAGTACTCAATCACATTACATTTTAATTTAATAATTTAAAAATATAAAATTATAATACATACGTTAATGATTTAAAATAATTAAAATATATTTTAAAGATTAATAAAATTCAAGAAAAGTCGATCTCGTATGTTTTTCTCCCCTTAAAATGCAAGCCAGCGAAGGAGTACAACAGATGGGCAGTGGATGAATTGGGAGGGATTGTCGTATAAAGTATAAACCCTCCTTTACTGTTGGTTGTAATAAGGTACAAACAAAAATGAAGTTTACAGACTCGCCGGTCATAGATCTTCACATTAGGGACAAGGTCATCTCTTTCCGACAAGACAATGGTTCCATGCATGTTGGCACGTCTGTCTGGCCTTGCTCTCTTGTCCTCGCCAAGTTCGCCGACCGCTGGACCCCACCCAACCCCAACCCCAACTCCAACCCCACCTCCAATCCCTACTCCTCTCTCCTCGATTTTAACTCCTGTAACCGCCGTGCCGTTGAGCTCGGTACCGGATGCGGAGTAGCCGGCATGTCCTTTTACGTTCTTGGCCTCACCGATATCGTGCTGACCGACATCGCCCCTGTCATGCCTGCTCTGAAGCACAACCTCAAAAGGAACAAACAAACCCTAGGAAAGATGCTCAAGCATTCCATTGTTTACTGGAATAATAGCGATCAGATAAAGGCGCTGAACCCGCCTTTCGACATCGTCATTGCAACTGATGTTGTTTACATAGAAGAGTCTGTGGGGCAGCTCGTCGGAGCATTGGACGCGCTTCTGGCGGACGACGGCGTCGTTTTGTTTGGCTATCAATTGCGGTCGCCAGAGGCCCATAAGCTTTTCTGGGAAATGATTGGAGAGGTTTTTGAGATCGAAAAAGTTCCTCATGAGGATTTGCATCCCGATTATGCCTACGAGGAGACCGACGTCTATATCTTTCGTAAGAAGAAGAAAAGGAATAACTACGTTTTTTTAAACAGAATTGGATAATTATAATCTCGATTACGCCGGAATTTGATTAGCTTAGTATCTGTTAGTATATACATTATCTGAGATTGGAAATTTGCTTACGCGGAGGTATAAGTCTGCATTTGATTCTTGCGTTGCCTTTAATTGATTTCAGTTTGATATGACCGCAATTTGGCTTTGTTAACCATCAGGAGGATTCAGGATCCAAACGAGACAGCCCTTTGAATTTGCCTTTATTTGGCTTGCAGCAGCCATATCAACATGCTTTCTTTCTTTTTTGTTTTTTTGAAAAAAGGAAATAATTTCATTAATAAAGAATGGAATTACCTCCCAAAATGAACTTAAGGGGAGTACCCTTCAACATGAGAGAAAAGCTCAGTAGATATGCCTATCAATAGTCGATGATTATACTGCAGATACAAATGTTAAATATTCAAAGAGGATAGCAGGTTGGAGCTGCAATTTGGTGTTAGATTCTTCAGAATTATAAGCTCCCTCGTTTCATTAATCTCAGTAATATGTGATTCAATTGGTTTGAACTTAGACTCAAATCTTCTAGAATTTCTTTCTTTTCAAATAATACGTAGACACATTTCCATAGTTATGTAAATCTAGCTGGCTGAATTAGGAAGAGAACTTTGAGTTGAAAGCCAGTGAATGACACTAGAGAAGGTGCAGGCTGGGACAAACCTTAGACATTTTTGTTTAACTTGTTCTCAAATTTTGTTAGTAACAGTGCATATGAAAAACAAGTGATCCTTGTTTCTTCATGAGTAGAACAAAATGGACAGGATGTATTGACATCAAGATACCTGATTCTATCTGCAGTGTTAAGTTTATTTTTAATTGTGAGCCAAAGAAAAAAAATGAAACTTTGGGAGGTACATGTTAAGTCAAAAAGACTTTACTTTTATTAATTTTGATGATAATCAAATAATAATAATCTTAGAAGTGTGTGAACTGTTTTGATGAGTTTGTTAAGTGCGCAGAAAAATGTAAATGACACAAATCGTCAACTTAAGACGATACATAGTTAAACCCAGAAGATACTTAAAACTCAAGACGGACGACTTAAGATAAGAAGATACATGGTCAACATAAGAAGATACAAGTGCGACATAAGATGAAAGTGCGACATAAGACAAAAGCGTAATACCAGAAGAAGCATAGTACTAGACAATGCAAATGAAAAATATTCTAGAACGTCAGTTAGTCAGTTAGTTGGAGTTAGTTACAAAACTCAACTAATAACGGTTTCTAGAAGATTCAAGAAGTAGTTTTCTCAAAGAAGACAGTTAAAGATTTAGGCTATAAATACTAAGTATAGTCGTAAACAAAAAAATACTTAGAAAAACTCTATATTCAAGTGCGAAAAAAGAGAGCAAATACATCTATAATGTGAAGCTCAAAGAATATATTTTCAATAGAAAGAAAGGCGAGAGTCAGATAAAGAATACTTTGTGAGAGAGACCTGAAGAGGCTCTGCAAGTGTAGAAATAATACTTGTAACGTTGAAGAGTATAGTGAAATCTCAGACAAACTCTAAAGACTGAACGTAGCCTAAGGTTAAAGGTGAATCAGTATAAAATCGCGGCGTTTATTCTTTAACTCTTATCTTTTTAATTTTCTTGTTAGAAGAGTAGATAATAATTTTTACGATTGCATTACTCATCGATTTAAGTGAATTATTTTTGTGATCATCTGAATTTATAAAGAAATTACAGAAATTTCTAAAGATTAATATCTTGAAGATTTTTCACAATTCAACCCCCCTTCTTGTGTATTCTACATATTATATGTAATTTCTATACTAACAAGTGATTTACTTCAGTTGATATCAGAGCCAGGTTTTCAAGAAACACTATTACAAAGTGAGAACAAAGATCCATGACTGAATCACATGTTTTTATAGTAGAAGGTGTCTCGGTCACAAGACCTTCTACATTCAATGATGAAAATTATCATTATTAGAAGGACAGGATGTGGCTCTTTATAGAATCCATACATATTGATCTTTGGGATATCATTGAGAGTGGTCCATATACACTAACAGACGAAGAAGGCGATAACATCTCTTGTGACAAATGGTCAGCTGATCAAAAAGCTCGATTTCAGTTAAACTCAAAGGCTAAGTTCTTTTTAAGTTGTGCTCTAAACAGAAGTGAATATGATAAGGTTCATGGATGTGAATCTGCAAAGGAAATGTGGGACACATTAGCCATTGCACATGAAGGCACAAATTAGGAGAAAGAGTCCAAGATTAGTATTCTTGTTCATCAATATGAGCTATTCAAGATGAAAGATGATGAGACTATTCATCAGATGTTTGAACGATTCCAAACAATTGTTAACGGACTTAAAGCTTTGAGAAGAATCTACGATAGTCAAGATCATGTTAGAAAGATTCTTAGAAGTCTTTCAAAAAGATGGAGACCCAAGTAACGACAATACTAGAGGCCAGGGATTTAAGTAAGCTAAAGATATATGAATTACTTGGTTCACTAAAAATTCATGAAGTAGAGCTTGATGTAGAAGATAAACCTAGAAGAGATAAATCTATCGCATTAAAGGCTGATAAGAAGAATCAGAAGATACAGAAAAATAGAAGCACATCTTTAAAAGCATTAAAGATTGAAGAAATCAAGAATGATGATGTTAGCGAATCTGATCAAGATTTAAGTGAAGATGATGATGAACTATCTTTCATTTCAAGAAAGATTAGGAGGATGTGGAAAAAGAATCAAAGGGAAATAAAGACTTCTCTTTTAAGAAGAATAGCAAAGACGATTTAAAGAATGAGACATTACAAACTAGGACATTACTAGGACATTACAAGTCCGAATGCCCATTGCTAAAAAGAAAACAGAAGAAAAGTAAAGAAAACAAAAAGAGCATGATGACAACATGGGAAGATCTGGCTTCATCTGAATCTGACTCAGAAACATCAGAACAAGAAAATATATGTTTGGTAACTGAAAGGAAATGCTATGATGAGGTAATTTCTAACTTTGATGATCTTCAAGATGCGTATTTAGAATTGTTAGATGATTCACATGCTATCTTAAAACAATACAGGGTATTGAAAACGAAGTTTGCTGAAAATTTGAAGAACACAGAACTTTTAGAAAAATAAACATCTACCTTAAGAAATAAGTAGACGATATGAAAAAGAAAGTAACTGTAGATAGATCTGTGGAAATTAATTAACTAAAACAAAGGATTAACAGTCTCTCAGCAGATTTATCAATATTTACTGAAAGTACAAAAGGATGAATGATATGATTAGAAGATACAGAATCGTCTAATGTGCCAATACAAGTCAAGACGATTCTACAGAGGGAGGAAAGCAAGGTTCAACAATCAACTCAACAAGCGTCTTTAAAGAGGAAGGCTGAGATCAGAAAAGCGTAAAAAGTCAAGAAGGTCACCAAGATTATTGACCTTACGACAACAAGAATAGAAGAAGCAAAAATTTATAATTCTTGGTGGAGATTCTGAGAAGCAAGAGCAACGACAACAGCCTACCAAATCAATTGTCTTTATCTTGTAAAGTCAATCAGCAAAATCATTTGGAGAGACAGAGATAAAAAGGAAGTTAGTATTTGAGAGGAAGAAGCCTCAACAACATCTCTCTTCCAAACCATTAGAAGAACAAAAGAAGATGAAGCTTAGTCAGAAAAAGGTTTCTTCATCTGATGTTCCACAGAAGGCACAGACAGTTGAACACCAGCTAGTACCTTACAATCCTTCTCAACCAATCAAGAAAAAGAATTTGAAAATGAAGGTTATAGAAGAATCAGTACCCAATCGAAATAAAAGTTCAATTATTATCAGAGAACCTTCTAAGCAGACAGTCAAGGTACAAGTCGAGCCTATACCAATAAACGATCAAACAATACATCTTCTCAGTCACGAAGAATGAAGATTATATGGTATTCTGCAATATGAAAAGTCAGAACCATATCTAATGAAGATTTCAAAAGATCGTTATACAATCTATCCGATTGCAAGCAGAACAACAATAAAGATTGTACCATATGTACAACCAAGATGTCCAACCCCTGTAATAAATGAAGAAAAAGTGAACAAGAAGATGTTTCCTAAAGGGCATGAAAAACAAGACGAACACAGACGATGCATGTTATGCATCTCAACTTGTAGGTGTCTATGTATCACATCACATATCAAAGGCATCAAGAAATCAATTTAGAGTTTCTACCAAAGATGAAAGTTTCAAGGTAGTTGACATTGTGATAGAAGGAAGGTATAGAAGTATCACAGTTGAAGTTATCAATTTCAACTTGGAAACTTTTTTGCTTTTAATCATGCATTTCAGACCCTTAGGTTTCATATCTTCAGTCAAAAATGTGTTACATCTTCTTGGGAAACTAATTTTCAAACTACCCAGACCTGATGATCTTGATCTCCCAAAAGGAAAACAAACCTTCAAATTACCCTCAATCAAAATCATAGAGTTAGATGTTTCACCTAGACAACCATCTGTTGTTGAACAACTTCATCCACTTAGTGAAATACAACAAGATCTTACTGTTAATTCGGAGTTCTTGAAGCATTTCATCAATTAGACTGAAGCTAGTCACAAACAGAAGGAAGCTCAGAAAGCTTTAGCGAAAAATATTGAGGAAATTCATACTAAGGTTGATGAACTGGGTGATTCAGTGGTGATCTTCATAATAAAATAGACTTCTACGTGTTTCTATTGAACAAGACCTCAAGACGATCCGCATTGATATTCAACATATGTATTCTGAAATTATGAAGCATCTAAGATAAGCTAACTTTTTTATTAATAACAAATAGGGGGAGAAGAGGATAAAAGAAAAGTGAAAACTTTAGAAAGCATTGTATATCTTATACATATCTTGTGTGTTGCTTTGATTGTTATTTGTCTAAATATTATTTGTTTATTCGTCTGAATATTATTTTATCTTATAATATTATGATTATTTGTTATCATAAAAAAGGGGGAGATTGTTAAGTCAAGAAGATTTCACTTCTATTAATTTTGATGACAATCAAATAATAATAATCTTAGAAGTTTGTGAACTGTTTTGATGAGTTTGTTAAATGCGCAGAAAAATGTAAGTGACACAAATCGTCAACTTAAGACGATGCATAGTCAAATCCAAAAGATACTTAAAACACAAGACAGATGACTTAAGACGGTCAACATAAGAAGATACGTGGTCAACATAAGAAGTTACATGGTCAACATAAGAAGATACAAGCGTGATATAAGACAAAAGCGCGACACAAGATGAAAACACGATACTAGAAAAAGCATAGTACCAAACGATGCAAATGAAAAATATTCTAGAACGTCAGTCAGTTAGTTAGTTGGAGTTAGTTATAGGACTCAACTAATAACTATTTCTAGAAGATTCAAGAAGCAGTTTTCTCAAAGAAGATTGTTGAAGATTTAGGCTATAAATACTAGGTATAGTCGTAAACAAAAAATAACGAAACAAGATACATTACAAAAGAGAAAATATGATTGTACAATACTTAAAGAAACTCTATATTCAAGTGCAAAAAAAAGAGAGTGAATACATCTGTAACGTGAAGCTCAAACAATATCTTTCCAAGAGAAAGAAAGGCTAGAGCTTGGAAAGGCTAAGAAAGCAAAAAAAGAATACTTTGTGAGAGAGACTTGAAGAGGCTCTGCAAGTGTAGAAATAATACTTGTAAAGTTGAAGAGCATAGTAAAATCTTAGACAAATGTGGAGGACTGGACATAGCCTAAGGTTAAGGGTGAACCAGTATAAAATTACGCCGTCTATTCTCTAATCCTTATCTTTTTAATTTTCTTATTAGAAAAGTAGATAATAATTTTTACGATTGCATTACTCATCGATTTAAGTAAATTGTTTTGTGATCATATAAATTTGTAAAGAAATTAAAGATATTTCTAAAGATTAATATCTTAAAGATTTTACACAATTCAACCCCCCTTCTTCTGTATTCTACATATTATACGTGGTTTTTATATTAACAAGTGATTTACTAACCAACTACTGGATTGTTTAATCTAAACAGATCCTTTGTGAGTTTATTTGAAAGTTTATGAGGTTGCAGATGGCTTAGACTTCTAGGAAATTGCCAAGTGTTTTCATTGATGAAAGAGTTAAGCTTAGTCCAGAGGGGGAAAATGAGGGTGTTCCTTGGAGTATGTTAGGAGTAAATAAGTAGAACTTGGCCCGACCAATTGTCAAACCAAAGAAAGATTTGTCTTCCATTACCAATTTCACAGGATACATCTTTTTAGACTAAGTTCTTCAAGTGAAGTAGCTAATTAGTGAAGCAAGAATTAGAAGAACTCTTACTTATTTCCCATATGGACCTGCCTTTGAGAAAATAAGAATGTAACCACCTAATCCATATGGAGTTCTTGTCTTCGAGTATCCACCATATTCTTTTAAGGATGAGAACTTGGTTGGTTAATTTGACTAATGAGATGTTTAATCCACTCTCTTCTTTGGGGAAACAAAAATAAGATCACTTAACTTTAGCAACACCTTGTACCATTCGAGTGATTCCATAAGAAAGTTCTTAAATAGTCTCTCAATTAACTTGATAACATTCTTAAAAAGAAAAATGTATGAACTCTAGTAAATATGTAATGTATTGAGCACAGATTTAATATGTTAAAACTTGATAAGTGTAAATTGCATCATGTTTTAGGACATAGTTTGATATGTGTTTAGTCGTTAATTCGATCATTTAATAAATGTTTAGGTTAGAATTATGTTTTTTGTTAATTATTTATGTTTTAAGTGTTTTATAGGTTAGTGCAAGCTTTTGGGATTAAATATTATATTTTTGAGGTACCTTGATGTGTTTTCTAGTGTTTCAAGGTCAATATCGAAGAATGGAGGAGTTTTGAAAGATATTTAGATTGAAACAACGACCCATGATTGTGACAAAAGTACCAAATTTAGCCTAGGATTGTGGCATACATGCTACAATCGTGACAAAAGGCTTAGATGTAGGCCATGATCGTGACTTGCATCAAGCAGATGCGCAGACGCTCATGAATTTCATGTTTCGAGGGTTTTTTTTAATTATGAAATTATTCCATAATACTTAGTAATTATTTACATGAAATTATTTAAGATACTCACTTTAACTCGTATGTGATTTTAGGTAGAATTTAGAAGCAAAGAAATTAAAGTGAGTTGAAGCTCTATATTTGGGTCGTTTTTTGAAGATTAATTTTTACTTGCTTTTATCTGATCATACATTTCAATGTGAAGAGATGCATCTTTTCATATGCCATGCTTTCATTTCAGTATACTCATGTATTACATCAAACTCTTTGGATCTAAGTCTGATATTTGTCAATCAATTGTACACACATTTCATCTTAAACATTTAATTCATACAAAAGTACATATAATTGAGTTTACACATATAAGTTAATTCACAATACGCTTCAGAAAAATTATTGTCTCGATGTTCCGGCAATGTCTGGATATGAATATACAATCGTGCACATATATATGTGTCATGTTTCAATGCATGCTCAATTGACTTTTAGGGTATATATTCTTATACAAATTTCTTGACCATTTAAATATTATAACTTGTATATAATTAGTTTGTAATCAGGTTTATACCTTAAGTAAGCTTGATTTACTCCAAATTCATCAATCATACGCTTACTAAACTTTTCTAGCAATATATAATCATACAATTTTTCAATTCTTATTTATCCATATCTAATACACATTACTCAAATCCCTAAGATCATGTTTACATTGATAAAAATACCTTTATTCCTTCATCTAGATTAGGTTACATTGATATTAAAACAATACATTCTTTAAGTTATGGCATCAATTAACAACCTAAACTTATCAAGCTCTTTAATCGATTAATCAAACAATAATTTAGGTTCATTCTAAGCCTTAATTAAGACTAAATATACCAATTTAGAGTGACTTTTCCTTAACTAGTTCAACATGTACAAAACATAGAAAATTTTTAATCCAGAACTAGGCCTACGATTGTGGGGACCTTGCCAAGAACGTGACAGAAGGCAAATAATTAGGCCAAGATCATGCTCTGAGGGCCACGATCATACACAATATTTTTTCCTCAATTCTCCATGAATTTTGCATACTTAGAGACAGCATTACCATTTGAATTTTTCCAAATTTCATAATCCTTAAAACTACTTCATTTCATGTTAATTTTGCCTCCATATTGACAACATTAAGGCTCCCAAATTTTGCCCACTTAAATCATTAACAATTTCCTTTTTGCAAACTCATTTACATCTTTAATTTTCCAGATTCTAAAACATCCTTATAACACCTATCTTTATCATGAATTTCCCATCAATTACACTTCCAATCCCAAATTAGATCATCCATATAATAACCTATAAGCTATTATTCTCATGCATCCAAAAACATAATAGAAGATACTCTTTTTATTCATCACTTTCTAGCATAATGTCAACACTAATATCACATTCAATCTATCCCTAATCATTCATTATATCACATGCCACAAAGATCAATATTTCACTTACTTGCTTAGCTCAAATGTCACCTCAAAGTATCAATCCTGCTTTGCCTCACATGCTTGTAAGATCATCTCAAGAACAAGGTGAGGATGATAACAGTAAATACAACAATGTTATGCTTATATAACTATCTTTGTGAAGGATTTTTGAATGAATTTTGGTGTGGAAATTAAACAAACTTTAGGCAAAACACAGAGATATGAAGGAGAAGTAAATTTCAATAGTGAGAGGGAGAAGAAGGAGAGAGTACAACAAAAACATGAAGATGGTGCTGGAAGTGTCTATGTTGATATAGGTTTAAGATTAGTAGAAGAACACTTGTCAAGAAAACAATCAAGACATATAGCCACTCTTTAAGCTACCAAATGCACTTAGTTCCTCTTTCATTTATCACTCAACTCTCTAGGCCATTTATCACTCAAGTCTATTGCCATATATTACTCATTTTATAAGCTTAATTATCTTAAAATTTTACATGTCAATTATCATGCTACTTGAAATTTTTCCTAATCTAAATGTGCATTTTAATCCATCAATCTTCCAATTATGACAAATAACTCCAAATTACTAATTGTAATCCCTCAATTCTTTTTATTGGCAAATCAAAATACAAGTTATTAGAAATCCACAATTATGTCATAATTATTTAGAATCTTTCATACCCTAGAATATGTCAATTGAGTGCAATTTTTTTAAATCAAAATTCATGTTTGTATGCTCTTATTATGCATCTGAATGAAATCATAAAAATCATATTCTAAATGCACCAAATTCATTATAATATAATGTAATTTATGTGACTAAGTAATATAGCACTCTAATCCCTTAGTAGGTTTGGAAACTGGCTATTACAAATTTGGACTAAATCAAGCTTACTTAAGGTATAAGCCTGATTGCAAACTAGTTATATACAAGCTATAATGTTTGAATGGTCAAGAAATTTGTATAAGAATACCTATCCAGAAGTCAATTGAGCATGTATTGAAACATGATACATATACATATGTATGAATGTATATTCATATGATCAAACAAATTATTGACTTGTGAAATATATTTGTATTGCATGATGACAGATGCATAAGGTGATCGTCAATATCCATAATTGCCGGAATATCGAGGCAATAACTTTCTGGAGCATACTATGAGTTAACTTAGATGTGTAAACTCAATTATATGTACTTCTAACTAAATTGAATGTTTAATATGAAATGTGTGTACAATTGATTGATAAATGTCAGACTTAGATATGAGGAGCTTGATATAAGGCATCAGTATACTGAAATGAAAGCACGGCATATGAAAAGATGCATTTAATCACTTAAAAATGCATGATTAGATTATTAGAGAAGTGCTATAAAGGCAATCACCTTTAGCACTTATTTTACAAATCATTTTATGATTAGTAAAGGTATTTTTCATTATTTCGATGTTTATATATTTATGGATGTGATTATGATCTTAAATTGATTTAATGAAGTCCTTGATACAAAACATAGCATGGAGGAAATCATAATGAGACCATGATAATGAGATTCCTATCATGTGTAATTATGTTAGTATTTAAATTTTTCCTAATCATAAGATTAATGAGAGGGGATATCATTAATCTAGATAGACTAGCACTTGTTACTCCTTGATTAGATCAAGTAGTAGATCTCATAAGCTATAGACATTAGCTATTTAGAGTTAACACATGGATAGCTAAGTGTAGTAAGAACATTGGATTGACCTATTATGAGACAATCATATGGATATTCTATTTCAGTGTCAATGATAGTCTCATCATAACAATGGTGTAAGTATCTTTTGACTTTAGGTACTCAAGGATATCTTAGATACTGATCCTTTCCTTTGACTCCATTCATTTGTGCCTTTTAGGGGTTACTTATAGGGTTGCGATTGGGTACAATTTAAGATATTTGGATGTAATTGAGTAGCTAATAAAGGATTCACCACTCCTGATATAAGGAGATGATACCCACAACTACTTGTCGGGGTCATTACTTGGGAGTCTTTCACCAGAGCAAATATGTGTCATAAAGAGAGTCTTCAATGATACATAGAGTAATAAGATCCTTAAGACAAGATCTAATATCACTTGGAATAGATGTGACGTAGTTAGTCTAGTGGGAGTTACCACTTCGACCATACTTTGAATCAAGTGGGGTATAAATGCTGAAAGGATGAATTGCATGGCAATATTATGTATAGAAAGGTTCGTAGTCAAACCACTAATTTTCTAGTTAATTGGGGGTCATAACGTGTTACTAGATACCGCTCTTGACTTACTTGAATTAAGTGTTAATTCAAGTGACCAACATAATCGAAAACCTAATAAGCCATACATATAGGAGATCCGAAGGATGAGTAAAATGATCTTAAATGGTGATTGAAGATATGAGAGAGTGTTTTGGGATTGTATCGCGCTATCATTGTAGTAGAAAACGTTGCATGGAATGGATTAGGAACAAGTGTAGTTGGCAACGTTGCATGGAATGGATTAGGAACAAGTGTAGTTGGCTGCCAATTTGGTTATTAATTTCCCAAAACTTCCATCAATGCATGTTATTTTTGGTCATTAACTTCCCATAACTTCCATTAATGCATGTTATTCATGGTCATTAACTTCCTAAAACTTCCATTAACGTATGCTATTCATGACTATTAACTTTTTATAACTCTCCATTGGTGATGGGGGCAATGGAAAGCCAAATGTTGCAGACAATAAAGGTGATTTTCGTGCATCTTGTGTAATACACAAGTGGAAGAAAGGTTCTTTATAACAAACACACTTTTTCTCTCTAACTCTCACAAGAGTTCTTGTCTTTGCTAGCACAAAGAAAGAATTCTAGCTATCTTCTAGTGAGGTTTCATCCTTCTATCTTCATGTGGACTTTCATTAGAGACAGTCTACGTTGATCATTGTACTTTACGATGACCCAACTCGGAGAAGATTAAAGAACTAAAGAGATCATCAGAAAGGTATGTAAACATCTTATATTTCATGTTTTTGTTTTCTATATCTATATGCATAAGTAGATATGGTTTTGAGGTTCTATTTTATTTTCCATTGCATATATTTGATAAATATTATTTATGAGATGCATGACTGAAACCTTACATAGATAAAGGAGTTATGACCAGAGTAACCAAAGTGGAAAAAAAGCTTTGAGCTCAGGATTGTGAAAAAAGAGCCTCGGGCTCAAATGACATGGACTCGGTATCTATAATGGATACAAGTCAAAAATTATCTCGGTGTCCACAAAAAGATACAGAACATTAAATTGGGTTGATAGGCACTCTGCAAAAATGAAAATGGAATCACATGTGTATTTACATATATATCCCTACATGTATCAAATGATTGAATTGGAATATATTATTAAATTGTTTGAAATAGTGAATTACAATTGAAGTTAACGAATTATGTGTTTTCATATACAATGCTAGCTTATATGGTGTACTTGTTAAAGTATAATGAAATGTGATGTGGTAATCAATACTGGATGGTATAATATACTTGCTAAATTGGGTTATAACTTGTTTTGTGATATGACTTTAGTGAATACATCTATGATGGTTTACTCATTGAGTTCAAAAACTCATCAAAAATTGCAATGTTGTTTTTTAGGTTCAAGGGAGTTTCTAACTACTGAGGCTACATAGTAGAAGTCTAATACTTGCATTTTGAGAACAAGAATGAGTCAAAGGTCTGATCAGTTGAATCTGAGGAGTCTAGATAGATGTCTTTAGTATTAGCATCCCATTTTCATGTTTCATATTTTGTACTGAGATTGGACTCATAATAATGTTATATAATGTATATATGGAATATAAATTATAATGATACATGTGACTTTTATGTTTGTGAATGAAATGGGAAGAATTGAACATTTAAAATGCTTATGATATGTTTGATGCCTTTAATGAGTTAGTTGATTGTCCTAATGTACCATGTTCATAATTCGAATATTCTCTTGTATGTTCGAGCATACGCTCTATGGGAGTGATATGTTATAATATAAATATTCATACATTTTATTCCTAATCATAACAAGAATTAATTGATTTAAGAAAACTATTGAATATATTAAAGATGATTATATTACAATTTAATATTAACATCTAACAAAATAATTAAAAAATAAAAACAGGATGACAAAACTAATTTTTTATTATAAATCACAACCAAATAAATTTTCTACTTTTTCTTTTATGTATTGAGTTTTAGTTTTATTTTTTAAAAATTGTATATATATATATATAATTTGCATATATTCTTGGTAGAATAATTATATAGTTTTAAAATTTAAATTTTACTAACATCTATTGCAGCTTCTTTTCACTACAAGTAATCTGCAGTTTACCGATGATAAATGGGAGAATTCTGTTTGTGATAATATTTATTGACGAAATAAAACGATAAACAAAGACATCGTTAAAACAGCCGTAGGTAAATTTAGTGATGAAAATTATATGTGTCCTTCTGTCGGTAAAATATATCGTTGTAACCATCGGTAAGCTGTCGATAAGATAATCATAAAGGTTTCAATGTTATCGACGGAAGAAGAAGAACAATCAGTAAATACCATAAACAATTTACCGATAGTTTATGGTATTTCGTCGATAAATATAGTGTTTTCTGCGACGGTCTTGTGTATTCCGTCAGTAATTGAAAGTAAGAAATTTTTTAAAAGATCCCAACATGAAATTTTATTTGATGATCTTATGAAAAATGCATAATTTCAATAGTAATGAATTATCTGTGCATAATACATTTATTTGTTTATATATTTAATTTGTTTAAACAAAAAATTGATTGATGATATCAAGTTAAAATTTTCTTAATTGATAATAAAAACTGTTGGAGTTATGTAAATATAGTGCCCTAGAAAGCAAATGTATTTACATGTAACTTAATCTTCTTCAGTTATGGTTTTGTAATGAAAAAATTTATTATTAATAAAACAAAAGAGTTTGGTTTTTATGAGCACTATATATCTAGTCATAAGGCACCGAGATTCTTTTGTAAGTAATATACATATACATAGAGATGCATGGGAAACATATATACTATAAGAATATAAAATAATGGATTTATAGTTGAATAATCAAGTTGGTTGCTTGATTATGGTTTATACTATAATGATGTGTTATCTTCCTAAAAGTAAAGGAGTTTACTTCAAGGGAACGATGAGTTTCATATCATGATAGTATTCAACTATTGATAATGGCACTATTAAATGAATTTGGAATCAAGTATGTTTTCAAGAATAAAGTAGGTCGTTACTTTAGTCTTAAATCATACATTTTAGCATTTGCATATTATGGACCACAATCTTGATGAGTGGTGAACTTATATGTGTTTCATTATAATTTTTGATATAATCAGAATGGATTTTTACAGAGTATTAATCAAGTGTCTACATGTTGGGCCCCAAAATTTTTTATTTATTTATTTATTTATTTATTCGTTTAATTTATTTATTCTTTATTTTTTCTTTAATTGTTTTATTTATACATATATATATATATATTTAATATAGTTGAGTCTTGAAATTTGCAAGTATGAATGGGAATTTAAAATTTGAAATTAGAATGAAGGGTTAGGATTAAGTTGGATTATAATGTAGTAGGCTTGTAAGTGTAGAGCCATATGAGACAAAAGTAAGGGCAAATTGGGAAAGTCCTTATGAGTGAAGGGTATTATTGGAAGGAATGGGCATTAGAAATAAATGAATTAGAAAGAAGGAGAGAAGCAAGTTGTCATAGAACCAAGGGAAGGAAGGCAAAAACGTGAGCTAAGGAGAAGAAAGAAAGAAAGAGTCGTGGAAGCTTGAAGGGGG
>JANPWT010000009.1:4053916-4076231 GCA_024678245.1 Erythroxylum densum | reverse complement strand
TATTATTTCTTTCATTTTGATCTATAAGATGGATGCGATGATGATGATGAAGTTGGGTTTAATGATGTTCTAAACTGTTTTAGGGATCTGTTCTTGAATCAATGTTAATTTGATTACTTTTGAAATTAATGAGTTGGGTTTTGTTATTGTTTATTGTATTTGCATGCTTCGGTAATAAATCAAGAGAGTGAACCGATGAAAAAATAATTAGATTAGGTAACGAGAATTAAACAATTTAATACTTCAGATAAACAATCAAATCAGTAATTTATATGAGGAGAGATCTCGTGTGAGGACTCGATTATCTATTAAAGTGCTTAAGATCTAATTGGATGTGTGGGATATTTGCTAATTGAGAGATTGCAAATTCCATTATGCAATTCAATTAGGGTTTATGGTTTAGGGTTAAATGATTTTAACTCGAGAGGGAGTAATTACCCTTTAATCTTTTAGGATCAATACCGAATTAACTCAAATTGGTTAATTTTTTGCTAATTAACCATCCATATTCAATTGCTTAATTTTTTGCTAATTTTTATTTTCATTTTAATTACATTTTAGGCCTTAGACAAACTAGGATTTGATTATTTCACTAATTCCTCGTAGGATCAACACCTCATATACTACCCTATGAACCGTGCGCTTGTAGAATATTGAGGGTTTTATAAGATTAAAACTTGCTCAACAAGTTTTTGGCGCCATTGCTAGGGAATTAGTTAGGATTAGTTGAATTCTTTTAATTTAAGGAATTGTCGCCTCTCTTGGGTCCTTACAATTGCAACACAAGAGTCACCCAAGTTCAAGTATGATCACCGAAACATAGAACTTGACATTGCCCGTTTAGAGCAAGCAATCCAAAAAGCAAGACACAAAGAAGAAATAGAGGAACCAATGGCGAATGAATTGAATCAAGGAGGAAATCAAGGGAACCAACCTCAACCTTATGAATTTCATGAGACTGAGGTTTAATGCTAAAAATCAAGGCATGACTCTACCACCAACATAAGCACCCTCATTTGAGATTAAGCCAGCCCTGCTTATCATGTTGCAAACAAATGTGCAATTTTACAGATTGGCTGATGAAAATCCCAACGCTCATATAGTTAACTTCCTAGAAATATGTGATACTTTTCAATATCATGGGATGTCAAAAGATGTCGTTTGGATGAACACTAAGGGATAGAGCCAAGGCATGGTATCATTCCCTAAGCCTTGAAAATGTCACAATTTTGGAGCAGTTGGTGCGTGCGTTGCTAGATAAGTACTTTCCCCTCACGAAGACTACAAAGCTGAGAAAGGAAATCACAAATTCCCAATAAAGTGAAGGGGAATCACCTTATTTGGTATGGAACGATATAAGGAATTGCAAAGGAGGTGCCCTTACCACAATTTACCAAAGGAATTCCTGTTGTAAATCTCTACAATATAGTCACTCCATCCACGTGAGGTAATACAGATGCAGCATCCGGTGGATTTTTAATGAGGAAGATGGTTGAAGAAGCGGAGGATTTGTTAGAGGAAATGATAAGTAACAGTTATCTTTAGACAATGGGCAGAAGTAGATAACATACAACCCTCCGAGAGCAAAAGGGAGCTATAGCTGTTGACACAATAATAGAGATGCAAGGTACGATTGAAAACTTAACCCAACACCTAGAAAACATGAAAACCTCCTCTTCAACTATTGTTAAAGCACTTCAATAGAGTTGTGAACATGACAATATCAACTGCTTTCTGATGCACTGTCTCTATTTGTTTATAGCCTTCTCCTGGCTGCCCGCTAGTGGCATGGAGCTCCGATTTCGGGGACTCCCCTCTGTTCACGGCTGCACAGGACCGCTACGCGGGAATGTGCAGTACGTTCTGTTTCAGACCGAACCAGACCATTTTGACATGTTACGTGTGTTTGATTTGTTTCTGTGTGCTGCATTCATGTTTAAAATTGAGAAATGAAAAAGTGGGATTTATATGAAAAGTTTGAAAAATTGAAAGGTTTGAGGAAACTGTTTGAAAAGTTACAAAGTTTGAAAAATTAGCCCTTTTGGCAAAAAGCTTATGAAAAATGATTTCTGCTTATTTGTCAATTTATAAATGTGTTATCCACTGAGCCGTCGAGCTCACCCCCCTTTCATCCCCATCTCCAGGTTTCGAGCAGGAGATCGGATGAAAGAATGTGAAGACGTTTGGTCCGATTTTGCATCGTCTGTATTTTTATGTGAAATGAGATTTGGATATTAATATTGTTTATGGCTTGAATTGCCGTTAAGTAAGTGATTATGATGTATTTCGAGCATGTATTTCAGAATGTATGAGGATTATGAATTAAAGTATGAGAGTGTGAAATTGTATATGAAATTGTGTATGAGTTTGGAAATGAGATTGAATTATGAGACTAGTAGATTGAATTACAATTATGAAAGTGTTTTAGAATTAGGTTTGCGTTTGTGTATGCTGAGATCCCGGACGGAGGGTCCGGTGGATTTTGATGTTTGTATATTTGATTGGGAATTTTAGAAGTGTATTTTGAACCCTTGCAGGTTTTGGGTTAGGTCAAAGGCAGCCGTTATGCTGCCGAATTTTCGTTAGATAATAAGTTGAAAACGAATAAAAATAAGATTAAGATATGTGTGTTGATGGATTATGGGACTTATATGATCGATAAAAAGTTTGTTATGAATTGAGAAATGGATTGAGGACACTTTCCAAGAAAGAGGAAATTGTATTATATGACTTGCATGAGTCTGAGTAAAAACGGATATAAGAAAAGAAAGAAAGAAAAAAAAATTTACACCGGCTTTTGGACAGTCTAGGTATCCAATACGATTCAGTGTATGTGCTCGGATGTCAGTTCCGCCTTTTGGTTCGCATCTGTTTGGTACTTTGATTTTGTTTGTGTCTTCTTTATTTCGATTTGTTCGATTCGATCCGTGTTGCTATCCTATCTGCTTTCGTTTCCTTCGCTTTTCGTTTTCCGGTTGGGATCCGGTCTCCGGATCGAGTTCCAACATTTTACCTTCAGAACCATTTACTATTGAAAACCTTCATCCATTTAGTGAAATACACCAAGATCCTACAGTTAATCCGGAGTTCTTGAAACATTTCATAAATTGGATGGAAGCAAGTCACAGTCAGAAGGAAGTTCAGGAAGCATTAACAAAAGCAATTGAGGAAGTTCATACTAAGGTAGATGAACTTGCTGACTCAATGGGTGATCTTCATGAGGAAGTTGCACTACTACAGGTTATTATTGAACAAGACCTCAAGATGAACCACACTAACATGCAAGATATGTTTTCTGAAGTTCTAAAGCATGTACAATGAGCAATTTTTTATTAATAACAAATAAGGGGAGAAGGAGAACAAGGAGAACGAGAAGGAGATATAGAGGAGGACAAGAAGAATAGATAGAAAGCATTGTATATGTCTACTATGCAATTCTTTTCTTATATTTTTCTTTGGATTATTATTCGTCTATAAATTTCATTTTACCTTATAAAATTATGATTATTTGTTATCATCAAAAAGGGGGAGATTGTTAAGTCAAGAGGACTTCACTTCTATTAATTTTGATGACAATAAAAAATAATAATCTTAGAAATATATGAACTGTTTTGATGAGTTTGTTAAGTGTACAGATAAGTAACACTTAGGCAATATAAGATGAAGCATAAGATGAAGTCGAAGCATAACATAAAGCACAACATAAGACGAAGCATAAGACGAAGACGAAACACAATAACAGATGAAATGTAGTAACAGAAGAAGCGTTATTCTAGACGATATAAAAGGAAGATATTCTAGAACATCAGTTAGTTAATTAGTTGGAGTTAGTTACAGGACTCAACTAATAACTATTTCTAAAAGATTCAAGAAGCAGTTATCAAGAAGACAGTTAGAGACTTAGACTATAAGTATTAGTTCTAGTCAAAAGCTACACACAGATAGAGAATTACTCTTAAACGTTTTGACATTAGCAAAAATTATGTATTTAAAGTGAAAAAAAAGTGAGCAAACACATCTGTAACGTGAAAGCTCAAAAATACTTTTCTTAGAGAGAGAAAGGAAAGCTAGAGCCTGAAGAGGCTAATATAGTTGATAAAGAATACTTTGTGAGAGAGACCTGAAGAGGCTCTACGTGTCGAAAGAATACTTGTAAAGTTGATGAGTATAGTAAAATCTCAGAAAAACTCTGAGAACTAGACGTAGCCCAAGGTTTGGGGTGAACCAATATAAAATCGTAATGTCTATTCTCTAACTCTTATCTTTTAATTTTCTTGTGTTAGATGAGTAGATAATATTACTTGCGATTACATTGCTTATCAACTTTAGCAAATTGTTTTAGTAATCATTTGAATTTTGTAAAAAAATTCAAGAAGTCTCAAAAGATTAATATTTTTGAAAAGATTACACAATTCAACCCCCCTTCTTGTGTAGTTTACATATTATATCGAATTTCTATATTAACAAGTGATTTTCTTCAATATAAGCTTCCTTTAATATTTCATTCCCCAAATCATCCACATTAGACACACATAGCCTCTATTTTAACCACAATGTTTCATCTCTCAATTCAAATTCAGAATCTGTATTCCTTTTAACTTTCTCAATCAGTTTCATCATTTCAAAATCTTTACTCTGTACTTTTCTGACTCTATCATGCAATATTGGTCTCAACTTTAGTGTGTCAATCAATGTCTCATTATGCTCTAAATTCAACTCCACGTTCAAAGCTCTCAAATGAATTAAGCTTGTAATCTCGATAACTGAATCTGAGCTACACTAGTATTCGACTTTCTACTCAAAGCATTAGCCACCATATTAGCATTTCTTGGATGATACTCAATTGTACAATCATATTCTTTTAATAACTCTACTCATCTCCTGTATCTCATGTTCAATTCTTTTTGACCTAACAGATACCTCAAACTCTTGTGTTTAGTGTATATTTGGAATGTCTCTCTATATAGATAATGTCTCCATATATTTATAGCAAACACAACTGCAGCTAGCTCCAAATGATGTACTAGATAGTTAATCACGTGAGACCTTAGTTGTTTTGATGCATAGGCTATCACCTTACCATTCTACATCAACACACGTCTCAATCCTTAATGCGAAGCATCAATGTATACTACATATCCTTCAATTCCCGATGAAATAGTTAATACTGGTGTCGTAGTCAATCGATGCTTCAACTCCCTAAAAATTTTCTGACATTCATCATTCCATCTGAAGACTATATTCTTCCTTAAAAGTTTTGTCAAAGGGGCTGAGATCAATAAGAGCCCTTCGACAAACCTTTGGTAATATCCAGCTAATCCTAGGAAATTTCAAATTTTTGATACATTTCTCGAAGCTTCCCAATTCATCACTAGCTCTATCTTCTTTGGATCCACTTGTGTGCCTTGTCGATATACTATATGACCTAGAAATACTATTTGATTCAGCCAAAATTCACACTTATTAAATTTGGCATATAGTTATTTCTCCCTCATAATCTGTAAGATCACTATCAGATGTTCCTCATGTTCTTCTCTGCTCTTTGAATACATTAAGATGTCATCAATGAACAAAATCAGAAATTGATCCAGGTAGGGCTGAAACATCTTATTCATCAAGGCCATAAATGCAACTAGGGCATTAATTAGCTCAAAACGACACTACTAAAAACTTGAAATGCCCATACTTACTCCTAAATGCACTTTTCGGTACATCAGCCTCAGCTATCTTCAATTGATAGTACCCAGATCTCAAGTCTAAATTAGTGAACACCTGAGCTCCTTATAACAAATCAAACAAATCATCAATTCTAGGCAATGGTACTTATTCTTCACTGTTACTTGATTCAGTTGCCTATAATTGATGCACAGTCTCAGAGTTCTATCTTTTTTCTTTACAAATAAAACTGGAGCTCCCAAGGTGAAACACTGGGTCTAATAAAACCTTTTTCTAGCAAGTCCTATAGTTGAGCCTTCAACGCCTTTAGTTCCACAAGTGTCATCTTATACGAAGGAATGGATATAGGAGCAGTACCTGGAACTAGATCAATTATGAACTCTGTTTCCAAATCTAGAGGTAAACTAGACAACTTAGTGGGAAACACATCCAGGAATTCCTGAATAACAGGAATGTCCTGTACATTCTGCTCAGCTCGTGTATCAATATTGCAGGCCAGATAAGCCTTACATCTAGCTTGCATCAACCTTAAGGCACTCATAAATGAGTTTCGTCTAGCTGGCATTGCTTGACTAATTCCTCTGAAAATTGCTCTCGACTGATTGGGAGATTCTAATACCACCTCCTTAGTATATCAGTTCATGATAACCTTATGAGCAGCGAGCCAATCTATATAGTGAGCCAATCTATGTCTAGGATGATATCTATTTGCCTTAATTATAATATAATCAAGTCTACCTCCAAATCTGCCTGTTCAATTCTAATCAAACACCTCTTGCAGACTTCTCCAATTACTGTAGTACTAACTATCAGTGTACTCATCTCTAATCTACGTTTCAATCGCTCTCTATCACGATGCAACTTAAATGTCATATGCAGTGCAATAAATGAATGTGTGCATCTAAGATGTAGCAATGCAAATGCTTCACAATAAAAAACACAGCAACGCACCTGCAACGACTGGGGTCTAGCTTGAGACTGGGGTCTGTTGCTCCGAACTTCAGTCCTGATAGAAAGACTTTTAAAATTTACCCTACCTTTTCTTCGACCTCTCTGTCCAACCCCACTAGCTCGACTCTGTTGAACAATAGTCCCACTCACTAATCCCCCTCTCATACCATACTAGGCTCTAATGGTAGCAGGATAATCTTTAACCTGATGGTCAAAAGAGTCGTATCTAAGGCAAGCTCCAGATAATCTCTAGCACTCACCATTGTGCTTCTTCCCACAGTGCTCATAATTGGGTATTTGACCCGACATTGCACCTCTTTCACTACCAAACTGTATAAAACTACCCTTTTTTTAAGCCCATCTATCTTGATCCAAGTGGTGTCTATTATGATGCTTATTAAACTTCCTTCCTCTAAACTTCACTGGGCCTCTTCATTTTAGACTCTTGCCTGTGATCTTCCTGATCATTTTTTAACAATTGTTCTATTCAGATCGAGGCTACTCTGAGCTCAGGAAAATTGCTAACGTTGGTGATTGCTAGCCTTTTTCTAAATTTCCATATTCAATCCATCTTCAAATCTTCTATAGGAATCAAGGCAGTAGCATACCCCATCAGCTCATTAAATCTGATCTCATTATGTACCACTAATTTTCTGTCCTGTTTTAAATTCATGAACTCCTTCATCTTTCTATCCAGGTAGATTTTGGGTATGTAATTATCCTTGAAAGGCCTCAAAAAGTCCCCCTAATTTAGATTGCAAGACCTGGTGGCACTACCTAAAACAGTCTTCCAACATTCATAAGCTGGGCTTTGCAGTAAGGAAACTAGATAGCCGAACTTTTCGTTCGACTCACAGACGATATGATCAAATACTCGCTCAGTCCTCTCTAACCATCCCTCGACCTCTACAGTGTCTATACTTTCGTAGAAGTCAACAAACCCCTATTTTTGTAGCCTATCATACCTTCTCTCCTTTCTCTTGAGAACTTTTGGAGGCATTACCTCAAGACAAGGTATAAAAGACTCTCTACTGGCTCTTAACGATCCTAAGTCAGCTGAGTTTCCTTCCTGATCACCTATGTTGGATGACCTATCATAAACAATAATTCCAATTATCATCCACATTTCTCACTATATTTCATGTTTAACATTCCTATATGTTCCTATGGATGCCAACCATGCTTTAATACCAAAAATGTAGCACCCCACTACTATAGATTATATACCAGAACACCCTGTGGACATTTTAGTACATAACCTATAATAATGGCATGTTAGAGCAAACATGTATCCAACTTAATCATAACATCATCTATTATACATAAAAATCACCAAATTTTAAAACCAAATTACATTCCTCATTTCATTTCATAAAAACCAAACTTACATTGTAATTTTACAAACCATCCAAATATATACAGTATTAAAATTAAGTACATTACATGAGGAATTTTACAAAAACTTATATCTAATCCTTCAGTCTCAGCTGACAGACCTTTGAGTCATTTCCTTACAAAAGTACAAGAATTAATCTTCTTATAATGTCTCCCTTTCACTAGTGTCCTCTCTCAGACCTAAAAAATTAATGTTGCAATTTTGGTGAGTTTTGCAAACTCAGTGATGTAACCAACCTTGATGGTTCACCCAATTCATACCATATAACAAATCATATAAGCAAGTAATTTCGCATCTTTTCATTTAGCAAATTGCACCACATACCATTTACTTTATATACCTATTTTAATATAAAAACAAGTTCACATTATAATTCAATCAATCAAACCCACTCAATAATTGTATATGCAATGTTCGTGTGACCCACTTTCAATTATTACATTATTGTGACTGAGTGCTTAAACTGTCCTATAGCCATTGTGAATATTAGGCTCATTGATACTATCCTTTACCTGTTGTAGATATAAGGCGCATTATACATATCGAGCCTTTGGCTCTATACCACATTTTGGAGTTTTAAGCTCATATTTTGAGGCTAATAATGTCACAACTATCATTATGTAATCATGCATTCGTGTATGAAATGCATCAAATTCATATTTAATCATTCATTGTTTCAAACATTCCCATTCACAATCCCTTTCAAACACATTTATAGTCCCATTTTCATTCATCATCGGACCTTAATCCGGCATTTAACAAACATGTTGAGAAACATTTATTTCGCCATATTCACATTCAAGGAACACTTCAATATCACATTTATAAATCTGATCTTCAAATCTTTATGTCCAAAACATAAGATATAATAGGCAAATATTAAATGAGACCGTCTAGGTTACTCACCATATGCTCCAGATAGCTATTGCCTTAAAGTCCCAGCAATATCTGGACGATAACGCTCAATGTGGTCCTTTGTCTAGCTCAAAGATCAAGCTAATTCAGCTCTCCAAGCATGCAAAATCATCATACATTCAAGGTGGGCTTTGGATGGATTTTGGCTAAGATCAAAGGCTATAACAAAAACAAGTATGTTCTAATTCTATAGCTAACTTTGTAAGGGTAAAAGCATGGAATTTGGTGTAGCAATTTAACAAGTCTTTAACCAAAATGTAGAGCTAGGAGATGGATGTTGGTTTCGGTGGAGAGAAGCAAGAAAGAAGAGAAAACTCAGCAGAAACTTATTTTTCCAGCACTTGCTTAATTTAACAAGGTGTAAGGTGTCATTAACTTGGATTAACATGTGTTTATCATCTTCCTAAGCCACTAAATGTCACCATTAATCTAGGCCATTTGTCTCCCACTCATTGCTTCCATTTGTTAATTAATTAGCTATGCCATTTTTCACTTAATTTTTCATGCCAAATGTCACTAATTCATAGGCTTAGTCATCTTATTTTCTATGTATCCATTTTTCTTACCATTTGGCATTTTTTCCTAGACCAAATGTACATTTTAATTCATAAATTTGCCAATCCATAACATTAAATTCCAAATTTTCTAATTGATATCCAGTCATACCAAAATTTAAGACATATCAAAACATAATTCACATTTATAGATCAATTTTACCCGAAAAATGTGAATGAATGCATGTACAATCATATTAATGTGCAAAAATCAATATTCTCATGTATTTGTATGCCATATTATGCATAAGCATGAAATACCCTTTCTAATTTCTCATTACCTCACTTGTACACTATTTTATCCTTATCATGAATAACAAGGTGTTACATCATTAGTGTGATTTTATCTAAATTTTGGGTATAAAAATAGGCATAGATGGTGCAAGTAATTAAATTCACTTAACATCACACAATTACATAAGTGATTTTGTCTAAATTTTGGTTATAAAAGATAGATATAGATGGTGCAAGTAATTAAATTCACTTAACATCACACGATTACATAAGTGCTTCCAAATATACTATTGTAAAAGATAGACATAGATGGTACATATGACATGTAAATATAAACCTTCTATAACAAATGATCCAAGATGACATTCCTTATAACACAATTCTAACACACAACACATGTAAATTCCATAGTTGTTTTATTCATCAATAGGCATACATACTTAGCTTAAAGTGTTATCTAATCTCTATAATTCAACTCAATAACATTGTATAATAAGAGTATCTCACCTAAGGTAGAATTGTTATTATCTTAATATCGGTACGATCCAGGAAACACTTCAACTCCCTATATTAAAAAGAGAGAGAGGTTAGACATATAAATAGGAAGTTGTAAATTCATGAAACAAACAACTACAACCTACCTATATAGGTATACAATACTTAATTTATTAACTTCATAAAAATATTAAGTGCATTTGTACGACCAAATGGCATAGTTAATTATTCATATGAATCCAAATTAGATTCGTTGTTTCAAATTATACAAGCAATTGTCCTAATTATAGTAATTATGCAAATTTAAAAAAACTAACATTATAGCAATTATACAAGCACTCCCATAATTCAAATGTAATCAATTTATACTTAAATAACCTCAAACATTCATTAGAAAAAAAACTAACCATTTAATGGCTAAGATAGTAGCATTGGTCAATTAATTCTATTAAAAACTTGTGATAAATGTTAGTAAAAGATCAATATGAGGAAACACAAAGGAATAAAGTGTATTAAACCTTGAATCATTCAAAAAATACAAAAAATTAAAATATATTATGAAATATTAACAAAGAAATAAGTACTAGTAAATTAAATATGCATTATAATATAAAAGGAAATAATTATGACTACTAAAAAGGGGAGAAGCCAACAATCTTACTTGCCAAAGAAAATTGATGTTCTTAATCTTAGGAAGCTTATTATATCACCTTAAAAGTTTCCTACATAAACAAATTTAATTATCAAATACCAAGAACATCAATTTAAAATAACAAAGTAACCTTTATAAGGAAGAATAATAGTAACTCTTAACCTTTTAGATAGACAAATAAAATGATACATTTTCAAATAGGGTGGCTTTTCTAAGTTAGAGACTAAATTATATGGATTAAGTTATTATTCGAAAGGTTTGTTAGATTAAATTAAATTGATTAAGAATTGAATGCAAGTATTTGAATGCCTTTCTAGTTGGTGAATAATGCAATTGAGTGGATGATGGATAATCTTGATTTCTCTAATATATTTGTTTCGTTTCCTTAAAATTGTCACTGATTTAAGTTAAGAGTGATTGAAATTGATTTACTTGAGGACGAGTAAAAGCGTAAGCATGGGAATATTTAATGTGCATGTAAATGGACATATTTTTAAAAGTATTTTGCTTCATTTTCATGTCAAATTACCTTATTTTACTTTACTTAGATTTATTTTCATATAATTATATTAAATTAACTATAAAAATAAATTATTTAAGAATTAGATGTTATTTTAAGAAAAATATAAAGAAAATTATAATTCTTAAAGGAACATGGATTGGCCTATGTTTTCCTATCTATGGCCATGTGTCAACTCATGTCTTATGTGGATTAAGTAGAATAAGAGACATGACCTAAAATAGGGGCTAAAGAGAGACTGTTGTGAAATTGAAGAAATTTTATTATGTAATAGGTCCTGAGCCATAGTTGTCGTAAAAATTGTATGCTAATTACAAGAGAAATAATATGATCCAAAATATAGGGACACGATTGTGGTAGAAATCATACATTAATTTCAAAAGAAATAAAAAGATTCTTAGCCTAGGGACATGGGTATGCCAAAGAATTTATCTCTTCTATAAAAAACATAGATAGATCCATGACATATGAAATGTTTCGAAGGGTATGAAAACATATATAAATGTCAAATATCCTAATTTTTAGACAACTTTTATATACTATTGTTTAGACACACCATTTGCTCTATAATTTTAGGTTTGAAATGTTTAAGAGATCAATTCTATAGCTATTTTAACTAAAAAATCAAGATTAAAATACCATGTCAACATATTGACCTATTGGTAAAATAAGGATTTTTATATAGATCTATTTGTATTACATTTTCCTTATATTTGTCTATTTCTTCCAATGTTTTAACTATGATTCATAGCTAAACACTTTTATATGATAAATAACGAAAAATTTAGTTTTTTCTACTAATTGATTAATTTTAATTTATTAATTGAGAAATAATTATATGAATTGTCTTTTATTAATCTTAATGTATGATTTAGTTATGTTAGCATCTAAATTTGATTTTAATACAATTATAGATGCCTCAAGGGAGCCTTCTTATCAATGGACTTCAGGTTAGGTAGTATCAATTAAACAAGATGTTTGAGAGAGACTAACGTAAACTTTTTGGTGTTAAGATGAAACCTTCTATGGATCATATATGTTGGCCCCCATATTTTTTTTTATTTTTTTATTGATTTATTGATTATTCGTTTACTTTGTTTATTCTTTATTTTCGCTTTAATTGTTTATATGTTTATTATTATTTTATTGAGTCTTGAAATTAGCAAGTATGAATGGGAATTAGAAATTTGAATAAAAATGAAGGGTTAGGATTAAGTTGGATTAATGTGTAGTAGGCTTGAAAGTGTAGAGCCATATGAGACAAAAGTAAGGGTAAAAATGGGAAAGTCCTTGGATAAAGGGCATCTTTGGAAGGAATAGGCTTTAGGGATTAATGAAATAAGAAGAAGGAGGAGACAAATGAAGAGTGTCGTATGTGAGGAGAAGAGGCCAAAGGAATTGCAAGTTATAAGGAGAAATTGAAACTACGTAGTTTTGAGATGGGTATTAAGTTGGGAAACAAATGAATTAAGTCATCTTGGAGAGGAAGCTCACGACACTACCAAGGAGAAAGGGGGATTTCGGCTAAGAGGAAGAAGAGTCGTAGGAAGCTTGAAGGGAGAAAGAAAGAAGAAGAAAAAGTAGAGAAAATCTACTTGTTAGAGGTAAGTTACATCTTTGCTTATGCTAGATTCAAGAAAGGGATAAAATGGAGGTTATGGTTTGTGTTGGGATTGAAGGAAGAAAGAAGGGAAAGGTAAAATCAAGTGGATTTTGGGATTTCTAAGTCAAGGTTTTGGTTATTCTAGCATAGATGGCCTATGGGTAGGTTAGGTTTAAAGTTGATTTTATCTTTGCTTGATTCTTGAATGTTATGACTTTCTTTGGAATGTATTCATTGAATGGAAATTTGTCTAATTGAAGGGAACCAAGGAAACCTCACTCAAGAGAGAGAGGAAGGGCAATCTTGAACTTGGATTTCGACATTTAGGTGGGTAATATTTTTATAGCTGTTGTGTGATGGGCAAATGCCCTATGTGTGTATTTTTGTTTAAATTGCGTACATGTTGAGTTGTGGTATATATTTGAAAGTGTATGATGAAATAGATATGTTTTCCTTTGATATGAATGAAAAGTATGAAACTATGAGGATTTGATAAAATGAAAGAAGCATAAAATGCCATTTTTGCGATTGAATATTTGAGCATAGATTGATTGTGATTGGGCAAGAGAGAACCTGTTTCGTTAGTCTCGTGCACGATGACCCATAGCCTTCTCTCGGCTGCCCGCTTGAGGCCACGAGATCCTGAGAAATCGGACTCGTTTTGTTTACGGTGTAAACCGTTTTGTTTATGGAACTCTCGAGCCATTTGTGTGCATTTCATCATTAATTGTGATTATGATGCATAATACGTGTTATGACTGATAGAAGTTTTCATGTTATGCTTTATGTGATGAATTTGGTTGATTGTGCTTTATGTGATAAGGTTGGTTAATTATGCATAATATGATAAATTGCTAATGATTTGGATTTCTTGATTTATGTGTTGTATGGCTCATTACCGATGGCTATAAACGTGTTAGCCACTGAGCCGTGTTGCTCACCCCACTTTCCCTCCTCAGGTGCAAATCAAGTCAAGCGCTGAACCTTGCAAGGCATCGGAAAAACTCCAAGACTTTAGATACTTTTGTATTAAGTTAGTAACTAGCTTTTGAATAGCTTTATAAGCATATCAAACATTGAGCATCTCATATATTTTGTATCTTGTTCTTAATTCACGGTGGATATGTTGATATGTAACTAAAGCTATGCATGAACTCTTAATTATGATTGGATAAGAGAATGAGAACTCTAGTATTCTCTTCCTTGTGTGTTTGTGTTGGTTTGCGAATTGTTTATGATCGTGCAAAGGAATGTGTATGTGCATTTATTCATTATTGAGGTGCTGTTGGAGTTCGCTTGGAATAGCTCATTGGAAATTTACAAAGGTTTATGAGCTGTTGAAGTGGGGTGTAGACGTTGCAATTTTCGGGCTGATGTGTTCATGGAGTCAATTTTGGGTAAGTTGTGCATTATGGCAATTTCTGGGCTGATATAGATCGGATGGGGTCAAGTAACCTTCTTGAGAGTTGTATAGGAGCTTTAGAGCTTTCCAATGATGCATAATGTGCTATTTTTGGATGTGTTAATTGGAAGAGGTGAGTTGTTAAAGTTGAGAGTAGGTGCTGCCAAAATGGCAAACTTCAGACAGAAACTTTGAGTCCATTTTTGGCCCTTATAGAGTTGGAAGTTGCTCTTATGATCTTCACAAAAGTTGTAGAGAGTTCTTTTACCTTTCTATATACACCAAGTTAGTGAAATTTGGAGTTCTGAGTCAAAAGTTATGATGTTTACAGGTTTTGGTACTATTGAGGAGCTTGTCGATCGATCACCTTGAAGCAAACTTTTAACCCCTTTAGAAACTGAGCTTGCTTTTGAGTCCTTCTTGAAAATGTTAGATCTGTCTTTGATCTTTCTATCGATACTAATTTTGTAAAATTTGGAGTTCGGTGTCAAAAGATATGAGGGTTAGAAGTCAGAAGGGTCGGATTCGCTTGGTAGGTCACTCGGCCCCTCGCCCACCCGGGCGAGCGCGCGCACCCGCTCGGGCGAGCGCGGGAGCGAGCGCTCGACCGAGTACCCGAGCACCCAAGCGCTCGGTCGCTCGCCCCTTCGGGCGAGCCTGGGGCTCGCGCGCTTGGTGCGATTCCTTTGGGGTCGATTCTTGGCCGACCGACCTCTCTTTCTTCTTTTGACCATAACTTTTTAGTCCGACCTCCGATCGACCTGATTTTTGAAGCGTTGGACTCCTAAGACATTTTTATCTCTCTCTATACCTGGGGTGATCGGTAGTGTTGTTAAATTGAAAAAGGTGGATTGAAACAAAGTATGATGATCGGTTGAAAAAGTCGGACTATGCTTCAGTGTTTTGGGGATATCTCGACCTGTAGAGATCTGAATGAGGCTATCCTTGTTCCAAATTAAAATAGAGACATGGGGATATAAGTTACTTGAAGGAACCAAATTCCAATCCGGGCCCTAAAAGTTTCAATTTCTGACATGAAGTTGGGTAGAGTATCCAGTCTTGGTTTGTTTTCTTTAAGACAATATTTTGGTCATAACTTCTCCATTTCTAATCCAAATTGAGCGTTTTTGGTGGCGTTGGAATCGTTTGAATATGAGGAGCAATTGTCCTGAAGAAGTTGATCTGAAACCTCTATTGGAAGTTCCCCAAATTGTGACCAGTAAGTTGTCGATTTTTTGGTCTTTTATGCTTTTTATGCTTCCGAATGTTGGGCTTCGGAGACGGGGTCCAACACCACATGTTGAAATTATTAATTGAAACATGTATCTAGTAACATTCACTCAAATAAAGATTTTATAGTGATATTATCACTTCTAGATGGTTTATGGAGATAGGTGATTAAAGTGGCGCCCGGAGTTTGATGGACTAGCTACCCATCAAGTATTAACATCAAGATGAGATCTTGTGTGTTAATCACCATAAAGAGTAAAATGGGAGATCTAGAAGGAAAAAACAACATAAGGGTCAAATGATAATTTTATCCTTTGTTGTGTGAATGGCTATAATAAGGTTCATATAGGGTTTGTAATTAGACATATTATTTGAAATATATGTTCTTATAATATTTAGTAATTCAAGAGTTCAACTAACTATTTTTAGTGGAATGAAATTTAGTTAAAAAGCTAGAATTAATTCTAATGATATTAAATTAATTTTGAGATTTTCGGAGCTTGAATTATCTAAGTCTAATATGATTTCCCACTTGGCTTCAAGGAAGGTTATCAAACAAAGTAAGAAATATTAATGGAGGTTTTAAAGCCCATGATTGAATGTTAGGCTTGAACTAATTAATGGTTAATTAGAAGCCCAAATGAACATTTAAAAATGGGCTAGATTTTGGTTTAATTTAATTAATTAGATTAATAGTATTAAAACAAAATTCTTAAAGAAATGAAAGGGAATTTTGGTGTTTAATTGTTGAATGTACAGCTGCACATTTAGCATTGAATTGTTAAATAAAGATGGTATTTATCATGGATTATTATCATTAAATGGAGTAATGATCTTACCATTAAATGGTTTAATGGTTGTCTTTTAATGATGTCATGTAATGTAATCTTTTTTAGTATTCATTTCCTTCTTTCATCACTAAAACAGAAATTGACATGTCATTTTTGGTTATTGGTCTTTTCAATAGCCATCTTAAAATGAGAAGAGTCTCATTTAATGGCTTCTTTATGTTTGATTAAAGAAAGGGGTGATGCAATGGATGCTCTTCCTCTTCTTTCTTTTCACACATAACTGAAATTGACAAGGTGAAAGAGAGGTGTTCTTACATTTTTGGACTCTCTCTCCTTTCATGCATGTGTTAGATGAAATTTGTATAAGTGTCTCATTTTTGGTTTCTTCTAAGAAAAATCTCCTCTAAAGTTTTCTTCTCCTTTCCCACCAAGGATCTTGTCAACCAAGTTGTCCAAGAAGAACAAGTGGTAGATCAGATTGGTTGAGGATACAATATCAAAAAGAGAAAACAATAACAAAAAGAAGAGTATACATCACCTTAGAGAGGATACATTACTAAGGATAGGATAGCACAACGAGGAGTTAAAGGTGTAATGAAAGAGTTGGTAATATTTCTACCATCTTGTTCTTATGTTAAATATTATCCTTGTACCGTATCATGTGTGGATTGACATGTTGTTATGTTTATCTTTCTTCCGTTGTGTTACGATTTCTAAAAAAGTTTTGAAATCTACCGTTTAACCAAATCTTGCATATTTTCTTTTCTGATCCAACAATTGGTATCAGAGACATTTTTATTATGCATGATTTTAGTTCCTATATGTGTGATGCATGGGTTGGCAATTCTTTTTTGTATGCTGCATATTTTTATATGATAGAAAATATAAGGTGTATTTCTGCTCTTTTGGTTATCCATAGAAGTTATATTTCCCATGTAAGATTTCTTCATTTGGTTTGTAACAAGAAGGGTGGTATATCATTACCATGTTTCCTCCTTAGCTTCATTTTTTTGTTTTCTTTGATTTTGTAATATTCAAATTGATGTAATGAAGAAGATAAAGCAGCCATGAATTAAAGAAATGAAGAGGTAATGGTTCCATTGTATCGTTTTGTGCTTTGGCATAGTTTCGGTTTTGTGACAACCAAAAATGCTAGATTTTTGTTTCTATAAATCAAATTTCAGTTTTTTTGTCAAAATAAGTGCTGGATTTTTGTTTCAATGAATCAAATTTCGGTTTTGATAAAAAACATAGTGCTAGTTTTTTTGTTTTAATGGAATAAGTTTCGGTTTTAATGAAAACAAGTGCTGGAATTTTTTATTATGACAAAGATTTGATTTTATGAAAATCTAGTGCTGGATTATTTGTTTTCAAAATAATAAATTTCAGTTTTATAAAATGTCATTACATTTTTTTTACAGAATGGGCCAGGTTATGTGAACAAAGAGTTCTAAGCGGAAGATCCAAGTCTAAGAAGAATATTTATGACTAAAAGGCTTGTAATTATTTTTTGTGTTCTCGGATGGATAATCAAAAGTGGCTTAATTAATTCATGTGACGAATGGATAAATAAATGCATATAATATGTGATATTATGTGATTGCATGTCATTTAGAAAATTTCCAGCCCTAGGCCTTGCCATGCATTCATTATATATGAGATATGTAATGAAACAATATAAGATGGATAATAAATTGCATCTAAGCAAGATGGTATCTATTAAAACTTAAAGCCCAAAAGATTGAGTGAGAGAGGATTCTCATGTGAGAGTCCATGGTCTCCAAATGATGGCCCATCTGCATGTAGTGAAGTGTTACTCCCCATCGGAGGGCATAAATCCTAGATCTTGCATAGTTTGGGTCTCCTTAAGGATAAGTCCACTCATTGGTAGTAAACGTGACAGCCCACTGAGGCATGATTTGCAAGTACCTTTAGTAAATGAATCAAATGGTCAAACACTCAACATATTTTATCAATAACCTGCCTACCATAGCTTTGTTGGTAAAAGTATGGACCAAATTAAGATGCTTCTCAAAAGGTTAGGTATAAAGATGCTTGGTAGTTTTTTGAGTGGGAACGTCCCAGTTTTTCTTTTAATGGATAAGATAGCCCATCATCACTTAGTCTGTTATAGATAAGAAAAATAATCGTCATATAAAGTTTTAAATTTTTTAAGTTTTGTTAAATCGATCATCATGCATACATGCATCATGATTTTATACGAAGTTCCAATATTATTGACTAGTATGCTCATGTTTTAATAATTTATATTTTTAAACATAATCAACCACAAAATGAACCCACTCACTTTGCTCTTAAAAAATAACAAATTGGAAAATGGATAGAATTTTAATGAATGGAGATGTAACCTTGACATTGTTCTTCAATATGAATGTATTTTATAGGTGTTAACTGAAAATAAGCTTACACCTCTAAGTGGAGATTCAACTCCTGAGCTAGTCTACCAACATGAGTGTTGGTAGAATATTGATAAGACTATAAAGTGTTATATTTTAGCTTTTGTCGGCGGCATGTTGCAAAAGTAAATTGCTTGTATGAAAACTGCTAGTGCAGTGGTCCATCACCTACATGAGATGTTTAGTGTGAGGACTTGGTATGCAAGAGTGAAAGCTATCCAAACCTTTCATAATCTCAAACAAAAACCTAGTGAACCGGGTGTAGGATTACATACTTAAGGTAATCTCTGCGGTTAGTGAGGCTGAACTAACCGCAGAGATGCTTGTGCTAGATATGGATGCAGACATGCAAATGGTTATGATCATCAATAGCTTAAAATCTTCTTTTCAGTAGTTTAAGTTGGACTATGAGCTTAACACCAAGGATTACCCCTTGAGTGAGTTGATGAACACCCTCTAGAGTATGGAGGAGATATTGAATATCAAGGCTCGTGGGCCAGAAGCTAATGTAGCAACTTCTTCTAAGCCCAAGGGTAAGGGAAAGCAAAAGAAGAGGGGTCCAATGAAAAAAAAGGCCCAAATAGGGGTCAAGGCCCAACCCATGAAAAAGAAGGCCAAAGAGAACACCACAGAAAAGTGTTTCCACTGTAATGAGATGGGCCACTGGAAAAGAAACTGTCAAGTGTACCTTGAGTCCCTTAAAAGTAAACAAGGTATGGGTTTCCTATCTTTGTTAGGAACTAGAAATGTGGTAGATTTATCTATTGGATATTAGATTTATGAGCCACTAACCATGTTTGTAATTCTTTGTAGGGGTTCCAGCAAAAAAAAAAAACTACTTAAAGGCTAGTTTCAAGTTAAGATAGCATATAGATCTTATGTTTTAGCAAAATTAGTGGAAGTAGTTATCTTGGACTTTCCTAGTGGACGTAGGTTATATTTAGAGGATGTTTATTACATGCCAATGATTGTAAGGAACATGATTTTTGTTTTTTGTCTAATAAAATTTGGTTATTCCTTATATTTTGAAAATGTTGTTTCAATATATAAGAATAAGGATTTTATTTGTGATGCGATAATTAAATAGGGATTGTTCTTTATAGAACCTATGACAGGCTCATTAAACACCACAGAATTGATAAGACGAAGACATTCCAATGTCTCTAGCATTAATTCAAAATATTTGTGGCACTTAAGAATGGGTAATATCAATCAAAAAAGACTTGATAGGTTAGTAAAGGATGGGATCCTTACAAGCTTGGATAATGATCCATTACCCACCTGTGAATCTTATATTAAAGGAAAAATGACCAAGGCCTTATTTCCTTCTAAAGGAAATAGATCTGAATCCACGTTAGACTTGGCATATACTGATATTTGTGGGCCCATAAACGTACAAGCTAGAGGAGGTTATGAATATTTGTATTTGATGATTACTCTTTATAGATGATTACTCTAGACATGGATATTTGTATTTGATGCATAAAAAGAGTGAATCCATTGAAAAATTCAAAGAATTGAAAGCTAAAGTTGAGAAGTAGCTAGGCAAGCCATTAAAACAACTTCAATCAAATCGAGGTAGTGAGTACTTATCTAGAGAGTTCTAGCAATATTTAATTGACAATGGAATTGTTTCCAACTTCTCAGCTCCCCAAACACCTAAACAGAATGGTGTAGTTGAGAGGAAGAATAGGACTCTATTGGAAATGGTAAGATCAGTGATGTCCTATGCTAGCCTTCCAGAGTCGTTTTGGGGATATGGAATACAAAGGGCGACATATCTTCTTAACTTTGCTCCATCCAAATTAGTGCCTAAAACATCTAAGGAGTTGTGGACTGACCGAGTGCCTTCAACGTGACACTTAAGGAATTGGGGCTACCCAGCCCATGTTCTAAAGCCTAAATCCACAAAGATAGAACCAAGGGCAGAAGTATGTTTGTTTGTAGGATATCCTATAGGAACTCTAGGTTACTATTTTTATAGTCCCAAGACAGAAAGGTATTTGCGTCGACAAATGCAACCTTCCTAGAGGAAGAGTTTATGAGAAATCATAAAGGAAGAAGTGAAGTAATGCTAAAGGAGTTAGCTATTTCATCCAAACCAAGAGTTGATTTGGATATGACAGAACAAGATGTCGAAATGGATTCAAGAGTTAAATCAGAAGAGCAACCTGAACATCAAATAGTGCCTAGACGTAATGGGAGCATTGTGAGACAACCAGATAGGTATCTAGGTCTAAGAGAAGGCTTAATTTCCATCTCAGACCAAGAAGAAATGAATCCCATTACGTATACATAGGCTATTAATGATGTTGATGCAAAAAAATGGCTTAAGGCAATGGAATCAGAAATAGATTCCATGTATGCTAACGAAATCTAGATCCTTGTAGATCTACCACTAGGTATAAAAGCCATAGGGAATAAATGGATCTACAAAAGGAAAAGAGGATCAGATGGAAAGGTAGAGACCTTTAAAGCGAGATTGGTAGGTAAGGGCTATACTAAAAAAGAAGGTATAAACTATGAGGAGACTTTTTCTCCGATTGCCATGCTTAAGTCCATCAGGATTCTTTTGGTCATACCAGCCTATTTCAATTATTACATATGGCAAATAGATGTCAAGACCGCATTTCTTAATGGGGATCTTGAGAAAGGTCCATTTATGGACTTAAGCAAGCATCTAGGTCTTGGAATATTAGGTTTGATAAGTCTATCAAAACCTATGAATTCATACAAAACCTAGATGAGCCTTGTATTTATAAAAGAATACAAGAAGGCAAGGTTATTTTCGTAATTCTGTATATTAATGATATTATGCTCATTGGGAATGATGTGGGAATGTTATCTATGATTAAGAGATCGCTAAATGAACAGTTTTCAATGAAGGATTTGGGAGAGGCTAACTATATTCTAGGGATCAAACTTATAAGGGATCATAAGAACAAACTGCTAGCCTAATCTCAATTAACCTACATTGAGAATATGCTTAATAAGTTCACTATGTGTTGGACCCCGTTTCCAGAGCCCAACATCGGACACGGAAGCATGAGGCTTGGGCTTGGAGGGAAGACTTAGAAGTTGAAAATTTAGAAGAAAAGTCCCTCGGAAGCAAAGGTGGGCATCACCGCGGTGAAGCCTTTCGGGAACTTACACCGCGGCGAGCAAATGGTCTTTCGCCGCAGCGAACCCGAGATTTAATCTTCTCCACGTCATCAAAACAACACAACCCAAAATAAACTCAAGAAGCAAACTTAAACATACACTCAAGCAATCTTCTAAAATCTTATTCTCATGGTAAAACGATTTAATGCGAAAGGTTTGAAGCTAAAATCATATCAACCATAACTCATTGATAACCAAAAGAAGAGTTTTACAAAGCTTTAATGGCATTTCAAGCCATAATACATCATTTGAGTTCAAGAACCAAAAATACAAAATACACTTGAACTAATAAAACTTGAAATGTGACTAAAGCCTTG
>JANPWT010000009.1:4035165-4048917 GCA_024678245.1 Erythroxylum densum | reverse complement strand
CCATCTTAAAACAAATGAGAAGAGTCTCATTTAATGGCTTCTTTATGTTTGATTAAAGAAAGGGGTGATGCATTGGAGAGGTGTTCTTACATTTTTGGACTCTCTCTCCTTTCATGCATGTGTTAGCCAAATTTTGTATAAGGAGTGTCTCATTTTTGGCTTCTTTCCTCTAAGAAAAATCTCCTCCAAAGTTTTCTGCTCCTTTCCCATCAAAGGATCTTATTAACCAAGTAGTCCAAGAAGAACAAGTGGTAGATCAGATTGGTTAAGGATATAATATCGAGAAAAGGAAATAATAACAAGAAGAAGATGATACATCACCCTAGAGAGGATATATTGTCGAGGATAGGATGGCACAATGAGGAGTTAATGTTGTAGCGAAGGAGTCAATAATATTTCTACCATCTTGTTCTTATGTTAAATATTATCCTTATATCATGTATGGATTGACATGTTGATTTGGTTATCTTGCTTCCGTTGTGTTATGATTTCTAAAAAAGTTTTAAAATCTACTGTTTAACCAAATCTTACATTTTTTTTTCGATCCAACAAAAACATTATAGTGTATATAATAAGTCTTTGTAATTGAATGCAAATGACTACAACAATCTTAATGTCCTGTTAATCGCGAGTGCTCTGAGCTACTACCCCTCCTCTTCAATTGCTCCATCTCCTGTATCAGTTGAGCCATCTACTCCATCAATGTTTGCATTGTGGTCCGAAGCTTAGTCACTTCATTGGTTTGCACTGGTCTATTAGACGCTTCTATACTGGATATGGAGGATTGTGAATAATATGTGTTCGTAAATGAACTTAGCCTGAATATCTATCCACGACAATCCCTACCACTGACAGCATCAAGATACGTCTGAGTGTCATCAACAGGTTGTTCCTTTTGAGACTATTGCTTAATGAATTGTTGTATTTGGTCTTATTAGGAAGCAATGTTTAAATTAGTAAGGGATTATTATTAAGAAATAATAATAATGAATTAATTTCACATTCATTCAACTTTTTACATTGACTGTTGATGAATGTCTCAACATCATGCTTCTTCTTGGGAGTGTGCAAAAACAGATGAGTAGGTGTAGGCCTCATGCCCAAAGACTTTTCCTGCATATTTAACCTAAATTGTTAGATGTGAACTACAATTTATAAAAATTTTGGTAGAGTTTCCTCTATTTTTATGATATTTTCCCCCAGTTGAACTAATAAAATCACTCAACAAAGCCATATATGGCACCAGACGTTTATACCATTATCATTGTCTATAATACAACAAAGTAAAACATTTACAATATGCATGTCAAGTTTAGATACTTACAAGTCTTTGTGCATGCCCGTGGTAGGTTATTGACCCTGCCGTATATACGAAAAGACTCTCTCTCCTGAGCCTCCATGTCTGTTAGTAGAGTTACGCCCTGAGATGTACATTACCTCAGGGCTTCTCCAATACTCCTGCCAACGACTCCATATTTGCTCTGAAATATAAGGTGGCCGTACACTAGCCTTGTGTATCGCACCAATAAAGTTGCGATAATGTGTACGAGCTCACCTCTCCCATACTGTATGTATGATGGCGTCGATACTAAAATCCCAAAAAAAATCTTTTTGAAATAAGAAGAAAAAATTTAAACTACTATAATGTAATAATATTTATCTAATTAGTGTATATAAATCAATATAAAAGGAAAATAAATCTTTATTGTACCTTAAACTTCGGAAAGTAAAATCCCTTTATGGCCTGAGAGATATTCTTCCATACATAACCCTAAGGATCAATCCTTTCCTTAAATTTAGAAGTCATATTTCTAGAACACGGTCCAGAGATAATTATTTTATTTGATTCCATGTGGCATGTGAGTCGGTAAAGGTAAATGAGTCCTTGATGTCTGGATTCTTGAGAAGAGTCCTGGCATGTTCAAACGCACCAACTAAAATATTGATACTTCTTCCCTCATATGTAGGCTTTTGAATACCTTCTTGCAACATCGTTTCCTCTATAGCTAAACTTATAGAGGATACAGTGAATGAGTCGCCACTCTTAGTATGGAAGATTAACTCTCTAGATGAACTACTAGCGGGAACAGATTTTCCTAAAACATAACTAGTATAGAACTTTCATAATGTCATATTAGAAAACCTTTAAACAAACCAAAACTAGATATTAATGCGTACGTGAATGTCCAAACGAGGTTTGTGGAATTGACAAATTTTCCAAAAGAACCGATCTCCCTAATCCTTTATAGACCGTTATGACATCGCTCTCGTCTCTATCGATATACATGTTATTTTTGAGATTCAAGGAAGCTTAAAACAATATGTAGTATAGACGATCAAATGTGAATATATATAATAACTTCATTAAAGGAAATGAGATGTATATAATAAAGAAAGAGATATTGTCCAGATCATACTAAACACCTTGAAGTAGAAAATCGGCCATAGAAGGCAAATGATCCTTAATGTATGAAGTGACGATTTTCCTGTATTGTTTATTCCTTAGGTTAAGACAATTTTGTCACATTCCTCCCAACAGAAGGAATTACTACCATCCGGAACCAGTCACCATATTGACATTCCTTGAATAAGATTTTCAATGAAATATTATACATAATATACTAAAAAGGAAATAATTTATGACATTGATTAAAATATTCAATTACAAACACAAAGTAATCACTTTCATAACTTGATTGTAAATTACAATCATCTTCTTCTTCGGAACAATAAAAATCAAACTCTAACTCCTCTTTAGATCTCTGACCCTCGTCATCCTTTCTAGATGAAATTTCAACATATTCGTTAGATAGATCGTTCAAAGGTTCATTATCGTCATATGTGAAAGATGCATTTATAAAAGTGACATCTTCCTGAAATGCTTCACTTTCAATTCTCTACTCTCCTTTTTCATGTGATTGAAAAATACCTTTACGTTTAACTTTGCAAACTGCCAATCAATCTATCTTATCATGTCATAAGCTTGGAAAAGAGACATAACACACCTGTTTCGCTTGCATTGCCAACACAAAAGGTTCAAATTATATCAATCTTCTTTGGTAGTTGATTTCAACTAGATTGTATTTACTATGCACTTTTGTTCCAACATTTAGAGTTGGGTCATACCAGTCATATTTAAATATCACACATCACTTAATTAGTAAAGCAGGGTGCTCAACTTTAAGTATTTCAATAATTTTACCATAGTATTCCATCAATTCTCCCTATATGGAAACTCCACTGTTTATTATTGCCATGCTATGTCCAAGATATTCTGTATGGTATTTGTCTCCATTCATGAAATGCACCAGATACGATTTAACAGTTCACAGAGGTCCTTTTGCAACATCACAAATGAACTTGTTCTCTATTGGATTTTCTAAGGTCTACATAAAAGAAATTAGCATACCATTAATGTATAATGTCATGAGAACACTTAAATATGGTATTGAACTATAAGACTATTTGTAAGTGAAAACTTACATATCTCTCAAACCATTGAGGAAAGTATCTTCCAACTTCTTTATTCATATCATCTTGTGTGTTGTCCAGCATTATCTCGAGTAATAATGCCTCATATAATCTAAATATATTATTTTGTATTTCAGTAATGAACAACACATAATTTTAAAGGAAGAAATAATCATATTCAACTTACTGCATGAAAGGTGGAACCTCTTGATAGTTCAATAAAATGTAACCATATGCAGCCTCAATTTCTTCTTCTGTTAACATTCTTCTTGTTGCACGTCCATATGTTCGTCTAGGATATGTGAAAATGGACAGGTTACCATCAACATCACTCATTCCTCTCTCATCATCATTACGAGGAATTTTTCTTTCTCTTGTGTGAACATGCAGTTGAAAATAATGTCCACAAAATGTACTAGCTTCCTCTACTAAATAAGCATTACATATCGAACTTTCAACTCTAGCCTTGTTTTTCATTTTTTTTCAAGTAATGCAAATAACTATATTAGAGAAAATGGTTATTACAATTTTGTAGTTAAAATATGGTAATATGGTTATTGAAATAATTTTTGTCGAGTTACCTCTTAAATGTATATATCCATTGATATTGGACTAGACCAGCTAGTTTTGCCTCGTGTACTAAATGCATAAGTAGATGCTCCATACAGTCAAAGAAGCTTGGAGGAAAACTTTATTCTAACTCACACAAAATTACTAAATTTCCTTTTCTAGTTTTTCCATTTCAGCTAACTTGAATTTAGATGATGTTAAACTTTTGAAAACATAATTAATTCTATTATTACTCATCAAACCTTATTCGATAGCAACTCTCGAAATCAATTGGAATTAGCCTTTGCATAAACACATGAAAATCATGACTTTTCATCCCAAATAATTTGTATTTCCTTAGGTCCACACACATAGCTAAGTTTGAAACAAAACCATCAAGAAACTATAAAATTTTTAACCATTCACACAAAAACTCCTTTTGATTTATATCCAAAGTGTAACATGCTTTCAGATATTTACAGGTGGAAAGATCTTTATGTAACTCATTCCTTCTACAAAAAAATTGCAAATTAGCTCTTGATTTTGCATTGTCTTTTGTCCTCACTTTAATATTCATAATGGTATTGAACAAGTTGTCAAAAATGTTTTTGTTAATATACATCACATCTAGATTATGACTTATCAAATTAGTTTTCCAATATAGCAAATCCCAAAAGATGCTTCATTTTCTTTAACCAAAGTTTAGACTAATGCTTGTATTTACTTCATCGGCTTCAAATTTTGTTACTTTCAGCAAGCCTAATTCCCCAATCTCTTGCTAAATCTCTTCGCCAGCTTTGACAGGAGGAGGAGGTGTTTTGACCATCCTATTATTAATGAACTTATGTTTATTGCTTCTAAATGGATAATCTGGAGAAATAATTTTTTGTGATTGTAAAACCAACATATTTTACCCTCGTTTGGAAGATAAAACTCATTGGAATCATTTCCACAATAAGGACAAGTCAATTTTCTAACTGTGCTCCATCCAGATAACATGGAATATGTCAAAAAATCAATAATGGTCCACATCAAAGTTACTCTAAACACAAAATTCTATATATGAGGGTCATCATATGTTTGAACACCATATTCCCAAATATGCTGCAATTTAGATATCAATGGTTGTAAGAAAACATCAATTTTATGCTTCAGATTTGTAGGTCCTATCACAATCACTGTCAAGAACATATATGCCTCTTTTATACACATCTAAGGAGGCAAATTATAAGGAGTAATTATAATTGTTCGTGATGAATATTGCTGCCGGGATTGACCAAAAGGTTGGAATCCATCCATCGATAATCCCAACCTAACATTTCGACATTCAACTGTAAACTCAAGATAAGTGTCATTGAAATGTTTCCATGCGAGTACATCTGATGGATGACTCATTACTCCATCTTCCTGTTCGTGTTCAACATACCATCTTATATGAGATGCAGGAACATCAGAAGCATAAAGTCTTTGAAGTCTTGGAGTTAGCGAGAAATAATACATCCGCTTCTATGGTACTAATTTCTGTTTCATTGAGAGTTTTCTAGGCTTAAACCTAGATTGACCACAAAATTTGCACTCCTCTAAGTCTACATCATCTCCCCAATACAATATACATCCCAATTTGCAACAATCAATCTTTTTAACAGGAAAACTAAGACTCCTAATAAGTTTCTTCATATTGTAAAAACTATCAGCCAAGGTATGATCAACAGGCAATGATTCATTATACCATTCAAGAATTTTATCAAAGCTACAGTCTGAAATATGCCCTTCAAAATTTATGTTCAATATTCGAGCAATTGAAGATAATTAGGTCATTATCTCACAATTTGGCCATAATTCTAGGTCAGCTGACTCTAGTAAGCTAAAAAAACTGTTTTACTTGTGGGTTAGGTTTTTCTTCAAGATTTTTCCTATTTTCCTGAAAGGTATAACCGACCCCATCATAAACTATTTGCATGTATAGATTTTCCACTCCATCCCTATAATTTTTTCCAAATGCAATCCCCCTTTAAACTTATTTAAGTTGATAGAAGAATGTGCTTGATTACCCTTTAAGGTGTTAGAAATCAACGATTCCCCATGTCGTGCCCACTCAAAATAAATGGGGACAAACCCTTTTCTCAGTAAATGCCTATTAACTTCATCAATTGGAAGGAAACATTTGTGTTTGCACTTTTTACATGGACATCTAATCATTGGCCCATCCCTATATGCAAGTTGAGAACATGCGTAATGAATAAAAGCTTTAACTCCCTCAATAAATTTAGGATTAATGAAACCATTAAGTGTTAATCATCTATACGTCCAAGATCTATCCTGAAAACTCATTTGTGGAAAACTATTGATTTAAAACAGTGAATCCATAGTTAGTATCATTAATGTTAGCCAAAGATTACAAAACATCTAAGACAAGACTCGTAAATCAACAGAATAAGTTCTCAGGATAGGGGTTAAGGTTTATGGGTTGAGATGTAAAATATTTGTATACTGAAGAACGAACATATATGTTTGTAATCATATATGTTAGAAGAAAATTAATGTTAAAAGTTTGATATTTGTCCTATATTAAATATGTACTAGTGCCATAAATATGTACTAGTGCCAAATATAATAAGTATTCATAAAAATATGAATACTTAATTTAATAAATTAGTTTAACATATACAATTAAAAAAATAACCATGTAAAAATTCACACATGAAAAGTAAATAGAACATAATCATATCAGAGAGCGTTAATGAAAAAATAGATTGACATAATTAAGGTAATTGTAACAATAATATAAGCCAAACTCATCCTATATTAATTCATTGGTAAACCGAAGATCATATGACAAACAAGTATTAGTTAGTGCAAGACAAATTAAATTAACCATGTAATACGTTGACATGGTAAGTTCGAACCGCAAATAAATACCCAAATTAAACCAAGTTAAAAAAACATAGTCAAAAATAAATTCACTTACCTCAACTGACACACAAAAGGATCTTCTTGAAGTACGTGAAAGAAGATGATAATAGAACTGCAATGAATAATAATTGAAACTGATACAATTTTGATTAAAATGAGTGCAAAGTCATTATTGACATTGTAAAAAATATAAAGAAATGTATGTCATTTCAATACTTACTAAAGCTTCTCTTCAATCTCGTTCAGAAAATAAATACTGCCAACAAATGAGTTCCAACAACCAAGAAAAAATTGTTAATAGTTTCGAAAGCAAGATATATTAAAACAATCATATAAAACATATTAAGCACAGTTTAGAATACGTGATAAATTTTGAGCAAAGAAAAAATAAAATTGTAGCTCATATATGTATGTATATATGTATGAATGTATAGATAACCTTTAGATTTTACTAAGACATTCAATGTGTATATATATGTACGTATAGATGGATGAATAATCTTTAGATTTTTCTAAGACATTCGAAGAACATAAAATATGTCGATTATTGAAATCAATTTATAGACTAAAATAGTTCTCAATATAATGATACACTTTGTTTTCATGACTTCATATGATTTCCATATGAATGATGAAGACAACAATATATATAAGGTTAATAACAACGTGATAACTTCATTTTGTAAAATATCCAAAGATAAATGAGTATTTTACTTTTATATGTGGATGATATTTTAATTACATGTGATGATTTTAAGTTTGTTAAGAAAATTAAAAAATGGTTGTCATATGAATTTAAAATGAAAAGCATGAGTGAAGATGTGTGTATCCTCAAACTAAATATTTCAAGAGATCAACCAAAAAATTGCTTTCACTTTCATAAGTGACATATATTTAGAGAATTCATGAGTGATTATGTATTAAAAATTACAGGCCAATTGATAATTCTAATGTTAATGGTGAAGGTCTCAGTTAAAAGGTTTATCCAATAACACCACAAGAAAAGGAAGAAATGAAGAAAGTTTTTTATTTCAATGTACTTGGAAGTCTTATATATGTAAATGATATGTAAAAGACTAAGTATTGGCTATAATGTTAAAACTATGGGCATATATTAGTTAAATCCATCTCAAACTCATTAAAAGCAGTAAAGAGAATATTGAGGCATAATAAAAGGTATACTTGATTACGTATTATGTTATTAAGGTAATGACTTATGCATATAAAGTTATGTTGATAGAAATTGAAGATAAGTTTTAGATGGAAGAAAATTTACCATAAGGTTTGTTTTCTCATTCAATAATGGTACAACATCATAAAGTAGTAAGAAATAAGCATGTATTACTTTATCTATAATGAAAGTTGAATTTATAGCATTTTTAATTTCATTACAATATGCGATTTTATTTAACCAGTTCTTAGTTCATTGGGAAATTATTAAACTTAATTTGATGTAGTACTAATCAAATATGATAGTCAAGTATCAATCACTAATACAAAAGATTTCAAATTTTATTACAAAGCTAAGTATGAAGATGCCAAGTATAAATGTGTGAAGGATATAATCGTATGAGGTGAAGTGAACATGAAGTATATCTCTACATGTAAATGTGAAGTCACTAAAATTAAATATATATTGTTTATTTTATAATAAGCATTATGTGACATTTAATTCCAAAGTATATTTCATTTGTATGAAATATTTAGATGTGAATTAAAGACTATGTCAAGCAGATAAGAGATTAGCCTCTCAAACAAACAATAATCTATAATTTTTTAATAAACAAAGATTAGGTGGTATTTTCTTTATCGACAATTATAAAAAATTATCAAGTGAACCATCTTGACATCATGCACCTTATATAGAGGGATGGATAATTGAGATTGACTTGAGTCAACAGTTAAGATTAAATGATAATTTATCCCCTACAGTTCGTTGAATTTTCTATATATTATGAGGGATAAATGTATTTCAAAAGAAATTTTACCTGCGAATAATCTTAATGAATCTTCTAAAGGAAAATAAAGATTCTTCTTAAGTCTTCATGTGTCTTATGATGAAGGCATGAGGGTTAAACATAAGATGGATATCTAAAGGTTGATGTTTCTTTTTTGTTTGTTTTTAGCATACATATATTGGTTTATGAATTAATGCTTAAGGAACAATGTTTGATTATAACTTACAACTCATCATCCTTCTTTAGTCTTATGGGCCTTAAGTTTACTTAAAATGTGTAATTATTTGAAAAGGGTAAGTTTAACCAATAAATTTTTATTCATATAAGGAGGTAAAGTCCTAATCGATATCAAAGTTTAATCAAGTTTAATTAAGATAGAATTCATTCACATAATCTAAGTTATAAAAGAGGAGGAAGAGTACCTAGTTTTCATTTTAAATTAGAGATGAGAATTATCATTCGACCTTAAGAAAAGGACGTAGAGGAGGAATTAGGCTATATTAGAAAACATATGACAAGTCTTAAGTATAATGCCATACTTATCATGAATATAAGCATTATTCTTAAGAATGCAAAATGATGCTAATTATGATGTAAATACCATGCACAAAATGTTTAATTCAGATTTTTGCAATATTTACTGGGGTACTTAATTAGGGTCTCTAGTATATAACTATCTTAATGCTTCTTAAAGTAGCTTAATTATACAAGTGACAATGATCTTCTTCAATTATTATACGTGACCCCCAAATATGCATGTACGCTCACCAATAACCTCATTCTCTGATACAAATCAACTCCATCTTCACAAATTAACAAAATTTTCTAACAAGATGCATTTCATCAAACACCTAATATGCATTAACAAATCATCTAAACTTCAAAATTCTAGCACTAACATTTCAACCTAAAATGTTGTTACCCATTCACAAAAGACTCAAACATACCAAACAAATTACTCAAACATACCCCAAAAAATTCAAATTTGTAACATGCACGTACGGTGGTGGGAACAAAAACAAAGTGAAAAGGTGGGAGAAGACCTACCCCTTCCAATGCACCACCACCGTTTGACAACACTGATGGCAACAGACGACCAAATGACGATGACACACGGGAGGAGAAGACATTACCAAAACGACATTGTTTATTGTTAAACCAAACGATGTCATTTTCTTCAACTTAATAACGTTCAACCACAAGCAAACGACGACGTATAGGTTGAAAATTTACGACGGAATTTTTCGTTTGTAACTTCCGTCGATAATATCGAACCTACACTAACCAGCCATCAATTCCTGCGCTTATTTGTCGATGGTATTATTCCCATCGCTAAATTATATTTTCCCATCAAATTTTCCGATGAATAAGTTAAAGCTATTGGTAATTTAAGACGATTTATTTTCCGTTGTTATTTTTCCGTCGCCAATTCCTATTTTCCTTGTTGTGTTTGAATAATAATTTTATATGGCTAATGATCTATATATAGTTCTCAAATTATCATTCAAAGAGGTTTGTTATACAATTGCGAAATTATCATTTCTCATAATAAAACAAATTATCATTTCTCATAAAAACTTTGGAGGCAATATAAATCTATCCCGAAGGAGGGAATGGAAGAAAAAGGAAAACACAGAAAGTGATACTTATAATCCAAAACAAAAAAGGGAATTACAATGACACAAAGAATAGTTTGTTAACACGGAATCTGTTTAGTGAACCATCTAAGCACTTTGATCGGCATCTTCACAAGGCCCACGGCTAAATTGGCGAGGCCCGCACAGCATACCAAACAGGGGCACAAGCAACTCAACACAGTACTGTCATTACAAAAATACAAAATAAACACCCTGAGTCAAACGATTGCCAGCCACTTAAAACAGCAAAGACAAATCCGGTTGGTTTTGCATTGTATACTGTAGCGAGAAACAAAAGGCAGGAAAAAAGACAGAAGAGAAAGCAGAAAGTTGAAAGACTAATACTACCAACAGTTTCCTTGTCTGTGTTGAAAGGCAAGGTATTAGGTTTACTTTAAAATGGTTAAAAATAACAGAATCTATTTAAAATAAATCAACAGACATGCGATCTAAGCATAGAGAGTATGTTTTGTTGAATCCTGAAATTATAGCGATGAATCAAACAATATGACAGACTAAAATGGAAATGAAGAATCAATAGAAAAAGTGGTGGAATTAGTACTCACCCAATAACCCAAACAACGGCACCAACTAGAGATAATATCAAAGCGACCAATGCAAATGGGAGTCCCAGTAGAAACCCAAGCGGCCTGCAATCTTCCATTTTCTTGCACTTCCTCTCAATGTATTGAAATGTTCATAACAAGACTGGGAGTTAACGTGTTATATGCGGCTTGGGAACACTTTCACGACTTCAAGGCAACGCGGAATATAACCGCTCTGCCCTACGTGTCTTCGATGTTTGTCCAAAGTAGCCATAGTTGGTAAGAATTTGGGCGGTGTTCGCTGCCAAAGGAGTGCGGGTATTTCGGTAATTTGGATGCTTAGAATCTTCGCTTCTACTTACAGCGGTCGCGGGTCAGATAACAACTGCTGCTACCGTGTTTCTTGTTTTCAACATTTGACTATTCGTTTTTCCTTTGTTCTTCCCCACAGAGCTCTCTAGCATTTAATTAATTAATTTCGTAAACAATATACGCAGAGAAATGACGAGCCATTCTTACAATTAGGCTGCTTTCCTTAATCTTCGCAAGAACCCACATGGGCAATCACTATATTCTCTCTTTAAAACGTCTCTATCATCCCGATTTCCATTCGCTAGTTATGTATTATGTTTAGATGTTACGACTTTCTTTTTTCTATTTAGTTTATTTATTTTAACATTAAGACAATAACATTGATCAAAAGTAGGAGATGGTCTAAAAATTCCAAGAAAATAGATTCTACTTTCTTTAACTCTTTACAACTAGTCCCTTTTGTTAGGGATGACATTTTTTGTCTGGCTCCGCCTAATCTGTAATTAACAAGTTAAGTCTAGTTTGAGCGAACCTTAGGCACAACTCAACCGTCGATAGGTAACAACAAAATAATGTCGTTTTAATTTTTAAAAAATAGTAATTAGGGCCAAGCACATCAAGTTTTGCAAATGTCTATTATGTTTTGACAATAGTCGGCCCAGTCCATTGCCATCCCTTCCTCTTATTTTGGACTTATCTATTTCATTTTAACAATTACTAACATGCATTATCGAGTTTATCTCATAAATCCACAATGAAATGGTTACTGTAAGAAAATTTTAGTTGAATGACACTTCGTGTTTATTATCTGAACCTTTCTATTGATTTTTTAAAAGTAAAATTTGTATTTAATTATAGAAAAACCTATTACACAATCCTAAACAAGAATCATACACCTTGAATCTAGTAAAGCTAAACTAAACATGATATATATTAAAAAACAAAAATTTACATCAAAGCAACCAATTTACTCTAAGTTCTTGGCTAATTGTGCTTTGCTTATCATTGACAATAATAACAACTCTGATCGAGTTCACAATTTGCTCAGCAAGTTGATGTTTTTGCGGTTCCTCACTCTTGCTCTGTTCTGCATACCCATGTAATTTGCTTTGCCCATTTCTTCATTGTTTAATCGGTAACGATCTGCTTTCATATGGTCATGTTAGTTGCAGAGTCCGTAAACCTGTTGCATCGCACTTACAGAACTTGATGGAGCATTCATGTTATGTAATTTCCTTGTTAGTGCTGCAATTTGTGTTTGTATGGCTGATGGTGACTCGATTGATGCAACCCTTTTTTACTCATTCACTTGATATGTCCTTCTTCTTTCAATTGACAACAGACAACTGTTAGTCACCATATCTTCAAGAAGATCATACGCCACATCAATAGTTTTTCACATTAGCGAACCACCTGCTGCAACATCTATTATGCTCCTTATTGCTATTGTAACTCCATTGTCAAAGGTTTGCAATAAAAACTCTCTTAACAAGTTATAATAGGGGCAACTCCTCTGTAACTCCTTAAGTCTCTCCCAAACTTCATAAAGAGACTCCCCATCATACTGTTGGAAAGTTGTGATCTCCTTGATGATTCTTGTGGTCTTGGTCAATGGGAAATATTTAAAAAGGAAAGCCTGGACCAACTAATCCCATGTTCTCACAAATTTGGGGGTCAAAGAATTCAGCCATGCCTTCACTCTATCTTTTAAACTGAAAGGAAACAATCTCATCCTGACTGCATCCTCAGATAATCCGTTGTATTTGAATGTACTACAGATTTTTAAGAAATTTGCCAACTGTGCATTGGGGTCTTCATAGGGTAGACCATAGAATTGCACATTCTGTTAGACAATGTTTAGTAAGGACCACTTAAGTTCAAAATTATTAGTATTAATGGGTGGCCTCAAAATTCCTTGCTGGTTAGGATTGAATCCCCACCTCATGAAATCCATTAATGTCCTTTGATCTCCTCTTTTGTTTTTCCACTTGATCATACATTATCCTTTCAATTTGATCTCGCCTATGCATGTTCCTTAATTCACGCTCAAGTTTGGTGATATCTACACATTCTCCTCTAAAAAATTCCAAGTTTCTCATTTTCATACACTCACCCACACACAAGGAAAAAATTCTAACTAAACTAAACTAAGTGAACAAAACTAGTTAAGTTAAACTATCTAAATGAACTAAACTAAGAAAATTAGGAAAAATCTCAAATCAAAGCCACCTAAACTATCATTCATGCTAACGCCAAATTCCCTAGCAATGCGCTAAAAACTGTTAGAGTAGTGCCCTAAAGGCCATCCCCTTTAGCGCATTTTGTTCATAGTCATGTACAGACTTTATGAATAAATAAAGAAAGGCA
>JANPWT010000009.1:3863583-3874067 GCA_024678245.1 Erythroxylum densum | reverse complement strand
AATCTTCCCATTATTTACATGCAAACACTAACACAAAAACAATCAAACCCAAATAAACAAACAAATGCAATTAAATCAATCCAAACAAACATGAAAATATTCATCAACCCACAGCTTACCTTTGGAAGTGGCAGAGGAGAAGACGACAGACGGTTGTTGCCGGAGAAGATGAGATGGAAGGGTTGCCAGAGACGCAGCATGTAGTCGGAGCACGAACGACAACGAAGGAGGAAGCTGGAGGAGAGGAGAGGATCGAGCTGTTGGAGGCCGAAGAAAGGAGAGGCACGCTCGAGGAAAGGAGAGGGGAGGGACGAGTTCGGTTTTAATTTAATCAAAACGGCGTCGTTTTGGTTAAATTAAAACCATAGCTGAACATAATTTAACGACGACGTTTTTTAACAATATCGACCGAATTGTTTCGTTGCAAAACAATTCCTTCTCCACGACAAATTTACCAACCGAATGTGAAATTCCGTCCCAATTTACCAACGGAGATTCGTGCATCGGTATATTTCCGTCGCTACTATTTGTCACGAATATTTCCCTCCAAATATGGCAACGGAAATCTTTTCCGTCACAATCTTCGTGTAAAATTGCGACGGTATTGAAATTTCTGTCGCTATTTCCATACAATTACAATTCCGTTGGTAATTTACCGTCGCTATTAGACAATTTTCTTGTAGTGATTGTTTTATGAACTTTAAGCATAAGGTTTGGCCAAATAATATAAACCCTTAGGCTAATTGAACCCACATAATAAACAACATAAAACTATGTTATCAATTTTCTTCAAAGATAAAGACACTCCCATTACAATAACAACTTGGCTTAACTCAATTACAAAGTTCCTTAGTTTTTTTTGTTTTAAGGATAAAAAAGATTCATATTTAAAAATTAAACTTTAATTTCTCTTGATGAATGAAATATCATGTACGTTAATATTTGAAAATTATGTACTTATGCGTGAAAAGACCTAAGAGCATTAAAATGATCAAGTGTATGGTATAATAAAAATTATATTAATTTTTATATATTGAAAATCTTGAATCTTTCTTAATGTTTGTCCATATAGCCGCGTTCTTCCATTTGAAAAGTCTTGATTTAAGCTTATGATTGATTTAATTCCTTCCTTTCGAATTCAATGGTTACTTACGCTTCACTTTCTTCCATAGTATATTTTCTAGCTGTATTTACTTTTACATGCTTGAAAATTTTGATTTTCTTTCTTTTTATCATAAAAAATAAATATTAATAGTGTTTATATTTTATTATCATCAAAATATAAAATTGAAACCTCCCTTAGTTCAAAATTATTTTTTACAATATTTTGCTTTGATATTTGTGTCTCCAACATAGACATTTTATATCATTTGCATAATGATTATTTGGTCTAATTGTTATTTACATTTAATGTATTTAAATTTAAAGTTTCATTTATATATAAGTTTAGATCCTGAATGCATCATTGTGCACATGCTTAACTAATCAATGGAACTTAGACCAGCAAGGAACTCGGTTATGCTTTCTTTGAAGGTGCCCTGAATGTTGTATGTGTTGTTAATAGAGGTTCACATGCTACAATCTTCACTGTTCTAGCACCACTGTTGGTGTTAATATTAATTATGAAGTTGTATTAATATATATTTGGTCTAGAATAAAACTTGTAGCTCACTGATACATAACTGATAAATAAGTTATAATGAAATCCGCTTTTCACAAGTTACCTTACATACTGTTATTTGTAAGAAAGGCAAAAAGAAGTCAAGCTGTCAAACGACAGCGTATTGAGGACGCTCAACATGCGTGTGCTATGTAGCCGTTGGAGTTGGGGAGAGAGTTCTTGGATAGGGCATAAGGCCGTTGGGTTAGACAATTTTAAAATGGATTCGACCGTTGTGAGAGCCTCTCTAAACAACGGTATACAATCTTCTCTCCCTCTCTCACACCCAACCCTACTACCGACCGGCAGATTCTCTCTCTCTCTCTCTCTCTCTCTCTCTCTTTTCTGTCATAAAATTTGTTAGATAAGACCTCTCATTCAAGAAGAAGAAGAAACTTCCAGAACTTATTTCATGGCGGAGAATGAACGTTGTACTCTTGAGAAGGCCACCGTCGCAATCATGATAGACGACATGTACGAGTTCCAAGCGCCCCGATTCTTCGATTTCATCAACGCAGAGTCGGAGGAAGATGTACGAATTGCAGAGCTCTGGTTTGACAATTCTTTGTCCTACGCTCCTTCCCGTATGTTTCACTCTTTATCTTCCAAGAATTTCGTTTCCTATTCACAATATTTGCTTGGCTAGTTGATTCTGAAATTCCTATGCACCAGATTCGAAGGATTAGTCGTTTTAGGTTATCAAGTGATCAGTAGTTTATTTGGTTGTCAAAATTGTGTAAAAGATACGATAATCAGATGATAAATTTTCCATCACATAAGGAAATTGTACAGTAAACAATTTATGAAATGATGAAGATTCTTCAAAGTCCTGAATGTCGAATGTACATGATAATTAAACTTTGGCAGTTACAACTTTAATCCATCGAGCTTAATGTTCTTTTTCCTTCAATCTTGCAGCTTTCATGCCTAAAATTAAGACTGGTCGCTCGTTTAAGGTTGAGAGCCTCTGTGATTTTAGTGAAGCAGAACCCATCCTGAAGGTGATGGGAGTTTTTGTATTTAGTCACTTCCAAAATGTGTGTTGATTGAGATGAGTGCTGATTTATCGATGTTGAACTGCAGGTCGCAGAAATTTCACATTCAACAGCTACAAACTGTTCATCAGAGAATAGATCTCAATCTGAGGTCCTAATAACCACTGTGAAAAAGGAGGAAACAACTCCCGAAGAGGTAAACAAACCAAATAGTAAACTCCACCTTAAGTGTTGTGCTTTTTTGATTGTTCTCTCATAAGCTTGATCACTATTCAGATTTCTGTTGGTGAAGGCAAATTCGTTGAAAACAAAGAGACTGTATGCAATGAGAGTGATGCAAGGTCTGCTCTTTCTTTGCCAGATGTTATCTGCCATTAATTTAATTTAATAATCATATAAAATTGACGGATTTCAGTTATGACATGATTATTGAAAAAAATTAATTTCAATTTTGATGCAAGTCAAAATATATTTCCATGTGTGTCTTCACTTTTCTGACTTCAATTCCCCAATCAGAACTGCTTCTTTGGTCAAGCAGCCTGAACAAGAGAGTGACAAGGATAAAGGTCGGACTGAATCTTGTTGCACCCCTAAGCCACCAGTGTCTTCTAACAATGGAAGCTTAGTAACTTGTTCCAAGAAGCAACAATCCTCTAAACGTATATCCAATTTGGCCAGGAACAAATCAGCAAAGAGTCAATCTCAGTCCTCAATAGTTAGAGGCATGAAACCTGCAAGTGCCAAAAAGTTAGTAGACATTTCTAATAGTGTTATATTAATTCAAAGTCGTTCCTAAATGTGTATGATTACCGATGGGCATGTTTTATTGTAGAAGCAACAACGTCAAAAGTATTGCTGGAACTCCTAGTTTAGCCCAAGAGAACCAGGCCATCAAGAGGCAGAAGTTGGAAGGAGGGAAATCTAGGCAGGTAAATGAGTAATACAGGCTTGATTTATCTGTTTACTATGGTCATTTGATTAAATTCTACTGTCCAAACTGATTTTTCCTTTCTTCAAAAATTTTCAGATTCTTAATTTCAAACCGCCGCAACAATTGATACATAAGTCCAAGCTGGGACTTGCCAGCATGAGATCCAGCACATACTCTAATGTTGCAAATAACATGTCGAAAGAGGAAAGGAAGGTTTGTTGCTCTGCCAAACCTTCTTAAATGTATATGACTTGTATCACTGCAATTGCCGTAAGACTTATCGAACACTTGCTCCTTCTGCATTGAAGATTTACGTACGAGAGAAAGCAGCTGCAGCTCCATTCATTTCAACGGCAGAGATGATAAAAAAGTTTCAATCAAGTACTAGAGATCTTTCAATTCCCAATGTTAATGGATCTATTTCCCAAGTAAAGTCCGGAAGTTCTTGCCTTCTTTCTTTTGAATTAAACCCTTTTGGTCCATCAGCTTTTTTCTTGGAAATTCCGTCCATTTAATATTCAGGATGCTGCTGCTTGTTTTATGCAGAATAAACTCGCATTAACCAGGCCTAAGGAGCCCGAACTTGAAACAACTCAGCGGGTTCGCCCTGTCAGAGTAAAGAGTACCGTTGAGCTTGAAGAGGAAATGATGGCCAAAATTCCTAAATTTAAGGCTAGACCGTTAAACAAGAAGGTACAGGTTTTGCTTGTTTTGTTCTATGATTTGCGTCATCAAAGTCCATTTGCTTGAAGAGAAACTTCATTTTCAATATTTAAGTTCTTGACATGTCCATTTACACGGTTTTTGGGTTTGTCATAGATTCTCGACGGTCCAACATTACCATCTGTATCAAGAAGTAAACCACAACCACCTGAATTTCAGGTTGGCCGTCTCTTGAAAATTTTTATAAACCAAATAATTTAAGATTCTTCAATTTATTGGGCTAATGATTTCCAAACATATGCAGGAATTTCATTTTCAGACAACAGCAAGGGCGAATCAGAATATTGAAACATCTTCAGTTGCTTCTACAGAAGCATCTCATCAGGTTTTGAGCACTTTATCATATGCGGTACATTATCCTCATATATTGACTCGAGATTTACTGACTATTTTTTTCTATCTTGATACAGAATAGTTATTGGAAGCCCCAATCACTTACTGAACCTAAAACACCTGTTCTGCATACATCTTTGAGGGCTCGTCCACCAAGGGTAAAAAGTTCGTTTGAAGTTGAGGAGGAGCTTGCAAAGATGCCCAAGTTTAAGGCTAGACCTTTGAATAAGAAGGTATATTTCATTCATCTTTATGTAATCGGTTATTGAGGTTATTCCTACCTTGGCTTTCTAAGTACAACTTCTGGTTTCTGTGCAGATATTTGAAAGTAAAGGAGAACTGGGAATATTCTACAATGCGAAGAAGCAAGTCACAATACCTCAAGAATTTCACTTTGCCACAGACGATAGGATTCCACCAGCAGCTTCTGTAGCTGATTTGTTTGACAAGGTAATGTACATTTCGGCTCTTGTTATAGATTAAACAAGATACAATGTACCTGCAGCAAGTACCTTTATCATGACTCTATATATTTTCAGCTGTCCTTGAAATCAGAGCCTCAGCACACTAATCCAATTCCAAGAAACACCGTTCCCAATCCGTTCTCGCTCCACACAGAGGTCAGTTTCTGGACTATTCAACGGTCATGCTGCTTATTTCCCTAGTGGCTTATGTTTCTGCTTGCATGTTTTCAGGAAAGAGGAGCTGAAAAGGAGAGAAGACTTTTGATGGACCTCATGGAAAAGCTGGTCGAAGAGGAAAGCGTTAGGATTCCGAAGGCTCATCCATACCCTTATACCACAGACTATCCTGTGGTATGTAACTGATTCAGAAGCAAGTAATTTTGAATTGTGTGTGTGTGTGTGATAAGTAGTAATTATGAAGTACGTTTTCTGTAAGCAGATTCCGCCAAAACCAGTGCCAAAACCATGCACAAAACCAGAACCTTTCCAATTGGAGAGTTTAGTGAGACATGAGGAGGAAGTGCAAAGAGAAACTGAAGAAAGACAGAGACTGGAAGAACAAGAATTTCAGATGAGGATATTTAAAGCACAGCCAATTCTCAAAGAGTGAGTGAAGCATATCAATCAATTATTTTTCGCCCTAAGAATTTTCCAAGTCCTATCTCATTATTATCCATTTCCATGTAGAGATCCAATTCCTGTGCCAGAGAAAGCGCGGAAGCCTCTGACTCAAGTTCAACAATTTAATCTTCATGTAGATAATAGGGCAGTAGATAGAGCAGAATTTAATCAAAAGGCAAGTTATTGTATTTTACTGTCAGAAAAATATAAAACACAAAAGATGAAGACTTACGAGTCGTGGTATTCTTTACCAGGTAAAGGAGAAGGAAGTGTTATACAAGAGATATAGAGAGGAGAGTGAAGCTGCAAAAATGGTATGTTTTCAGTCACTCCTGCTTGCTGTTTTGTCATTGATGATAAACTCATATATTTAACAAATATTCCAGATCGAGGAAGAGAAGGCACTAAAACAATTGAGAAGAACAATGGTTCCTCACGCAAGACCAGTTCCGAATTTCAACAAACCTTTCCTCCCTTTAAAGTAAGGATCTTTGGAACTAATGCTATATACTAGAGAAACTAACGCATTTGTGTTACACTTGTGTTATAATAGAAAGTTAACACTGGTTTAACTACGTAAAGGTCTTCCAAGGAAGCCACAAAAGCCAAGTCGCCCAACTTAGAAGTGCTGCGAAGGAAGTCAAGACGAAACATGACAATGAAGGCCGTTTCCAGCCCTGCCTCTAGCATGAGGTGATAAGCCCCAATCTCGTTCAAGACTTTTGAACCATTTCCTTCATACATTCTTGTACTACAAAATAGATCAACTAAAGAACCAAGTAATTTATAATATTTTCTCTATTTCTTTCTTCCTTTCGTTTCTTTCTTTATCTATTTTGTATGATTTTATCGACTTCATTTAAATTTTCAGATATAACTATCTGGGATTCTTGATGATTCCCGCAACATAATTTCATCTTATAAAAACTGACAACGTAAATTATTGGATTTATATCAAGTGTTACAAATACTCCGTAGAATGATATAGACAACTATAGCACGATAAATAAGTAAAAAGATTATAGGAGTGTGTTGAGATTAAGAAGTCTACGAGAATCTCAAAGCCAAATCTCAGATATTTCTAAAACAGTGGACTTGTCCAAATTTATTAGCCAAGCCTTTGGTTGCTACGTGTCCATATAGGCCATGCCTTTCATTGCATGCAAGAATTTAAAGAGTTGGAAGAACAGACTTCTACCCAGACAAAGGAAGATGTCAATATGCTTTGATCATTTATTATTATGTTTGTTACTATTTTCAAAATTTTGTTTAGTCCTAATTCTCATGGATGTGTTGTGAGGATTAGGATGAGTTGTTACGTCTACTTTCTATTTAAAGTTCTTTAGTGAATAAACAACGCAAGCAAAAATTAAGACAAAATTCAGATCGTTCTCACATTAAGTAGAACTCGTTTCATTTAAGTTTTGTTTGAAACCTACCAACTGGTATCAGAGCTAACCACTCCTTCAAGTTCTCATGTCATATCCACAAGTGGTAATGTCGACATTGTAGTGTTCAGCTCGGGTTAGAAAAAGTCTAGAGCACAACCAACTCGATGATGTCTGGGTCCCCGCAAAGTGTGAGGAGATGTTATGGTCTAATTGTCCCAAATTGGTAATAAAAGAGATTGATGTAGGGTTTATTGGCTTATAGGCTCTCGTACCTTTCAAGCTAGCTTTTGAGTTGGTTCTTCCATAAAACCTGTAACAGAGTGAAAAGAAATTTGACAACAATACATACGCCTGTTAAATCAAGTTTTGCAAGAGGTGAGCATATGAACAATACATAAGTTGCTCTACACGATTACTTTATTTAAATATATATTTGTTGTTCTTAGGCTATGTTTGGATGGAGGTTTTATAATAGAATATAATGAAATGAGATAGAAGATGAAAGTTTTATATCACATCTCATTACATTCTACACAGTAAAAATGAAAAACTCTTGATTTGGAGGGTTTAGGATAGAATATAGATGATAAACAATTTTATACTATATTACATTATAAATTTACCTTTTATCCAAATAACATTTTACTACATTATATTATGAACCATTCCATTTCTCTCAAATAACAATTTTATAAAATTACATTCATTTACATTTTATTCCATTTATAACCATTCAATTCCATTAAAAACCTTTACATCCAATCAAATATAGCCTTAGTGATACACCAGAATGTGAATCAGATTCTTTTTAAATTTGTCTCGGAACAATTTTGTAACCATCAAATATACTTATTGCTATCTATATTAATAATTGAGAATAAATAACTATGAAAGGGAAAGAGATGCTTAAATTTTGCCTATTTCAATTTCCAAGAATTTAAAATTTACTATTTTTAAATTCTAAAATTTGAAATTTCATTAAGTAGTAAAGAATAGTTTATAGATGAGGAGACGAAAAGCCCTCCCTCTTTCTTCACATAATGACGTTCAACATTGTAATTATAATAAACAAAATGATAATGCAAGGTTAAATGTATTGCTAATTAGTGTACTACCCTTTCTTGACTCTTTGAAAGATTACTCAATTGAGGTTGGCTCTCTGGAATCTACGATGCGATGATGGCGATACTCTTATCTTTCAATTCGTCTCTAGCTCAAAGGGACTTACAATTTAGGTAGGATATTTGAAGCTTTTTGTTTGTCCTCGTTCTTCATGTGTAACAGGCTTCATGTTGATATAAGAGTCTTCGTTCCTTAACCCGAATGGTAAGCAATAGCTCCAGGAGAGATACTTTCAGGATCTTTCAAAGGTGAATCTTTCCTTCTATTCTTCTTTCCCTCCTTCTCAAGCTCGAAAGATTTACGTCTCTGATAGGGTTTTTAGTACTATTTGTTCTGTTTCTTCTTTCTTCAAACAAACAGGACACATTGAGGAGTCTTAAGCCATGGATCTGGATAGGCGCTTCTAGGAGCTTTCAAAGGTGAGTGATTCCTTCTAGTCTTCTTTCCCCTACTTTCATGATTTGGTTGTTTCGAGAACTGCTTGAATGGCTATGTCTTGCTTGAATCGCTTGGGTTGCTTTGGGAATATTTGTGCTTAGGAAGTTCTATTTACTATATTGATATTGAAATAGAGACACTCTCTAAGGACTATATTCTCCAAGAGAGCACTAGTTCTCTGCTACTATGTTGCCCCAATTGATTAATAATTAGTTATTCCCTGATATTCATCGTAGAGAGTTCTATAAGAGTGCTTAGACTGTTAAAGAACCTTTTAAATCTTCTATTATTTCTCTCTTTCCAAATAGTATGGAGGCAAGTTGCAACTGCTACCATTAGTGTTTCTTTATTGTATTTAGAGATATGTAGTTGGAATATCTCTAATAAGATAACTGTGAGATTGCATTGCCTAGTTCCAAGGCCAAAAAGATTAGAGATTATATTCCATACTTCCTTAACAAACCCACACTGAAATAATACATTACTTAGGAGAGCATAGGAGTTTTAGTCTATCCATAGTACTTAGTTCTGTTCAACATAGCTAGCCAGAGAAGAAAGCTGACATTTGGTTTGAGAGCCTTGCTCCAAGTTAGGGAATACCACCCTATACTAGTTACCACTCCTTCCATCAGACTTTTAGCCTGCTTGTTAGTTATTTCTGAAATAGGAACTCCATCCCATAAGAATGTATCATCTTCCTTACAGTTTTTGTAATGGGGAATAGGCAATAGTCTTAGTTCTTCTGAAGAAAACAAGCAACTATCATTCCTAATTATCTCCTAAAGCTTATACTTTTTTGGAAACCTTCCGAGCATTGATTTAGCCAACTGATTATTAATTAAAGCCCCCTGATTAATCCAATTATCATCCAGAGAGATATTCTATTTCCTACCCTAATTTTACATGTAACATGCTGCTTGACATCTTCCCTCATCTTGAGAAGTTGGTTGAAAAACCAAGAGTAGCTGTCCTTACTTTTTAGAGCCCAAAAACTCTCACCCTTTCATATATAGGTATGAATCCATTTGATCAACAATGAATGTTTTTCACTTAAAATTCTTCAAATTCTCTTGGTCATTAGAAATCAGTTTTTTTTAATTGATTGACTCTAATCGTAACCCTCCTGCCTCCTTTAGTTTGTAAATGTGCTTCCAATTCACTTTAGCTTACCTTTGTCACCTTTTCCTTTACTCTATAGGAATTGCTTCATAATTTTTCCACCATTTTAACTAGTCCTTTAGAGAGGAAGATGTAAGAGCACTAGTAATATAACATGCCACTTCAATAAAGCACATACCTGACATTCCAGAGAACATTCAAGCACATACCTTACGGAAACGACATATTAGAGCAATCACATCACTTATCGTGGCATCATATAGAAAATAAACATTTCAGAAAAACTAAAATCTCTCATTTTGTTAGCCCCAATTTTTTTTTTAAAATTAAGCATGATTAGATTGATTAAGAAATTTAGTTAGCTTTATGTGAGATGATAGAAATTAAATATGAAAACAATAAATAGCAAATGACATAAATTGAGTAATCTAACTTAGCATAAATTGAAGTAAGATCAATTAATATATGATAGCATTAATGAGTTAGGTGAAGAATTAATGACATTAAATGAGTTAGTTGGGTTTTAATGAAGTAGGAAAAGAAAAGAGGATAAAAATGAATTGGGCTTGAAAGAAATTAAATGGGCCTAAGCATGTTGTAGTAGGAAATAAGAAGGAAGGAGGAAATAAGGAAGGAAGTAGATGGGCTTTGGGCTTGGGCTTAAGTGAGTTAAATGGAAGGAGTATA
>JANPWT010000009.1:3836238-3849770 GCA_024678245.1 Erythroxylum densum | reverse complement strand
GAGATTGTTTGTGTTGACTGATTGAGAATTATGGAAGTGTTTAGAAATAGGTTTGCGTTTGCCTATGCTGAGATCCCAGACGGAGGGTCCGGTTGATTTTGATAGTTGTATGATTGATTGAGAATTTAGAAGTGTGTTTTGAAACACTTTGCAGGTTTGGGTTTGGTCACGTGTAGCCGTTATGCTGCCGAAATTTTGATAAAAATTGGTATAAAGATGGATTTTTGGGATTTGATTGCATGTATAAGAAGTTTGTATGTATTGAGTTTTGATTGAGGAAAAGTGGGAAATAAATTATATTTGGTTTGCATTAGTTTAAATAAAGATGAATATGAGAAAAAAAAATTTATACCGATTTTCGTATTGGATTAGTTTAAGGGTTCCAACGCCATGAGTGTATTTGTTCCAACGGATGTCAGAATGTGTTTCAGTTCGATGGATCCATTCGTTTATCTGCTTTGATTCGCTTCACTTTTGTTGTCCGTAATTTGTTATCCGATTCCCCGCTTCGCTTCGTTTTGCTTCGGCGCTTTCGTTTTTGTCTCAGTCTTCCGATTCGATTATTCAATTTGCTTTCGATTCGTTATTTGCACCTTTGATTTCGATCCTTTATTTCGGGTTTCATCTTTTGTTTCGTTCGGTTACTTTGTATTTTTGCCTTCGCTTCGTTTTGATTTCACTTTTGTCTCCGTTTTCTGTTCCATTTTTCCGATTGGGATCCGGTTCCCGGATCGGGTCCCAACATAAAAGGATATATATAAAATCAAAAGATGGAGGAAAGGAACCCATGAAATCAATCCCACAAACATCAAAGATTTTGCAAAACAATAAAGGTTGCTAAGGCATTACATGACTTTTACCTAACCCTCCAAAGCATTAACATTTGTCATAGGACCGGCAAAATGTAAAAGAATCTTTAAAAAGGGTTGGCTAGTAAAAACCAGAGTTTAGAATTTTCCTAGATGTTCTCTTTGCACTGAAATGCCCTCCACAAACCATGGAATGGCAAGCTAAAATAATGGCATTGAGTTCTTCACTAGGCACCCACTTTCTTATGACTTGGTCACTGTACATCCACCATAGATGAGGAGCATCCTAAATGTAATGCCTCGCTTCACTCATGAGATTTTGTGCCTACGACTTAGACATAAGAGGAAGGGTGAGTCCAGTCATGAGATAATTAAATATATGCGCATACCAAGACTCTTTTAAAACTAAAACCCATAAAGCTACATCAGGAAAAGAATCACAAGTGAGTTCAAAAGAGTCTACTCCGCTTGTATCCTCTGGTAGCCTACTCAACTGATGGCTACATGATTCGCTGCCCTGGCTCGATCCTTTATCTCAATGTCAAATTCTTGAAGAAGTAATGCCCATCTTATCAATATTGGCTTAGATTGTGGTTCTTTTAGAAGATAGCGGACAGTAGAATGGTCAGTAAAAATAGTTACATGAGAATTTAATAGATAAGACCTAAACTTTTCTAAGGCAAAAACTACTACAAATAGCTCTTTCTTTATTGTTGTGTAGTTGATTTGAGCTACATCCAGTGCTTTCAAGGCATATACAATGGCTATTGAGAGCTTCTCCTCCCTTTGGCCTAACATAGCTCAATTTCTAATTAGGGGCAATCAAAATAGGGGGGAAATGAGTATAGACTTTAACTCATCAAAAGCATATCTACAAGAATCTTCAAAGTCAAATTTTACATCTTTTTGTAAAAGCTTTAAAAGAGGTAATGCAATCTTGTTAAAATCTTTTATAAAATGCCTATAAAATCCTGCATGACCCAAAAATGATCTTATATCTTTAACATAGACAGTATAAGGCAAAGAAGATATGACCTCAATCTTAGCTTTATCAATTTCAATTCCCTTATTAGAAATCAAATGACCTAGCACTATGCCCTCATTGATCATGAAATGACATTTTTCAAAGTTTAAAATTAAATTCTTTTCAATGCATCTTTTCAAAAGTTTTTCAAAACTAGAAAGGTAATTATCAAAAGAACCACCTTAAACAATGAAGTTGTCCATAAAGACTTCCATGCATTCCTCTAAAAATTAACAGAAAACAGCCAACATACAACATTGGAAAGTTCCTGGAGTGCTACATAATCCAAAAGGCATCCTTTGATAAGTGAAGGTACCAAAAATACATATAAAAGTGGTTTTATCTTGGTCCTCTGGTGCAATACGTACTTGAAAGTATTGAGAGAAACCATCCAGAAAATAGTAATGAGATTTGCCTGCAAGTCTCTTAAACATCTGGTTAATAAAAGGAAGAGGGAAATGATCTTTTCATGTGGCATCATTTAATCTTCTATAGTCTATGCACACATGCCAGGAATTTTGCACTCTTGTAGGAATAAGCTCATCCCTATCATTTCTAACCACAGTGACCCCACTCTTTATAGGCATTACATGTAGTGGACTAACCCACTCGTTATCAGATATGGGATAGATGATCCCAGCACTCAGAAGTTTGGTGATTTCTTTCTTAACCACATCTAGGATAAGTACGTTTAGTCTCCTTTAGGGTTGTCTCACAGGTTTGGAACCCTCACTCAATAGGATCCTATGTGTGCAAATAGTTGGACTAATCCCAAGTATGTCTGCTAAAGTCCACCTTATTGCCCTCCTATGCTCTCTCAACATAGCAAGGAGTCTCTCTTCCTCACCATTAGGCAGGGAATCGGCAATTATGACAGGTAATCACTAATTAGACTCAAGGAAAGCATACTTTAAAGTAAGGGGTTGGGGTCTTAATTCAATCATAGGAGGTTGCACAACAGAAGGGATCAACTTATGAAGTTCAAGAGAGAACAGATTACTCCCCTTTTCTTCAACCAATGATAGTTCAGGTTCCAATCGGTCAGCTTTACAATCTCCATCTATTCCAAACGTTGAACCAACCTCAGGTTGATCTATAGTAGCAATTGCCTTGGATAAATCCTTCTGCATACGTAAATCATCACTAGACAACAACTCATCCAAGTTTCTCAAGGTATGAGAAGAATTAAAAGTAGATAAGTTAGGAGATGTAAGGGATTGAGAATGATCCTTATATTCAAGGTGTCTTTACATCAAATAAGCAAGTGGAATAGTTGAAAGTGGACCATCTTTGTTATCTTCAATCAGACACTTTTGTTGTGGTGAAATAACTTCATCAATTGCCACGTCAGTGTCAGCCTTCACAATGCCAAAATCACCTAAAATAGTAACAAAAAATCTTTCCCCAAGGGGGTCATCACTGACAATAGAAGGAATAGAACTCACATGTGAGTCAGTAAATGATAGCATTGCTTTGCAATTAACTACTGTACAATTAAGGCATATTATGTCACCTCCATATGAGAAAGTTGAGGGAAAAGAATAAAAAGATGAAAAGGAAGAAATGGTGTCTTACTTATTAGTAGAATCAAGTGAATACAGTTCAGAGCCAAAGGAATCATCTTGCAATTCAAATGCAGAGCAAGCATCATCAACAGCAATATCAATCATGTTAACACCCAAAAGTTAGTAATCTTCATAAGGATGTTTCATTGCTTCATACATATTAAAACAAACTTTGTGATCACCTACTTCCATAGTGATGGTGCCTTCTTTCATGTTAATCATGGTGTTAGCAGTCCTTAAGAAAGGTCTACTAAGAATTAGGGTGGTGTGATGAACAAGTTCAGAAGACATGTCAAGCACATAAAAATCAGCAGGAAAAACCAAATCCTTAACCTAGACCAAAATATCCTCTATAATGCCCTTAGGGTACCTAATAGACCTATCAGCCAATTGGAGTACCATAGTAGTAGACTTAAGAGTCTTAACTCCCAATGAAGTGTAAACAGACTTAAGCACAACATTAACAGCTACCCTATATTTAACAAAGCTCCCCATATAGTAACTTTACCTGAAGTGCAGGGGATAGTAAAAGATCCAGGGTCATGGCATTTCATAGGAATTTGAGGTTTAAAAAGGGTAGACACATTTGAGCTTGCTTGAACGCTTTCATTGGGTCTAAACTTCCTCTTATGGGTACATAGGTCTTTAAGGTATTTGGCATAAGCAGGAACCCATTTCATAAGATCAAGCAAAGGAATATTGACTTCCACTCTACTAAAAAAATCAATAATATCTTTTTCATGCTAGTTTTACTTATTCATTTACTCATCAAATATGAATTAGGAAAAGGAAGGTCTTTAAGATTTACGTCCTTACCATTGGCTTTATTGGCTCCATGTTTGCTTGACTCAACATGCTCCCTTTCTGTTGCTTGTTCATGGTTGCTCTCAGAATTCGTTCCTTTGCTATTTAAAAATGTGGACTCCTTTTCATCTAATAATGCTCTCTCCTTAGAGCTTTCAGAATTCTATACCCTTGCAGGTATAGGAGCCAACTCATCACATTCAATCTCCTCCTCATCTACTTCCTCATCTTGATCACTAAACTTCACTTGCTTCCCACTTCGAAGAGTGATGGCATTCAAACCCTTAGGGTTTATAACAGTGTTTGATGGAATAGTGCCACTGCTCCTAGCATATTGCTCACTCATATTATGAGATAGCTGAGTGACGTAGGAGTTGATGTTTTCAGTCTTTGTCTCCCATTGCTCCATTCTTTTCTCTAGGGCATTGAATCTGGTAGCATTCCTAGAAGAGTCTTGTTGAATCAGAGAAGATAGGGAATTGAATCGATTGTCATTAGAAGTCCTCTCCTCCTTCATCAATGCCATCATATTATGCAAGAGTTGATTTGTGTCTTCCTTTTGTGGGACGATTGAAGCTTGTTATTGGTTTTGGAACTAGTTAGTAGATGGACCAACCCCTCCACCATGTTGAAATCTGTTTAGAGTTCTACTTTCTTCATTCCTCCATCCAAGTCGAGGATTTGATTTCCATCCCTCATTATATGTATTAGAATAAGGGTCCTACTTCTGATTTGGTCGACCTTGATAGACAATAGATACCTCTTCATAATGATTGGGACAGACACTAGAAATATGAATCACAAAACCACAAGTTTCACAACTAGGTGTAGTAAGATCCATAGGGGTTGGTGGATGATGCACACTCATATTTTTTAACTCCACGGTAATGAGGGATAGCTGAGTGGCCATTTTACTCCCTAAAAATTCTACCTTAGACTCAATACTTTCCATTCTTCTAGAGTGAATGTTTGAAGCTCCCAACTCATATACTCCTCTAGTGTCCCTAGCACTATACCGATGGTGATTCAGAGTCATTTTTTTAATTAGATCCTAAGCCTCTTCAGTGTTAAGGTCTATCAATCTTTCAAGGATATATGAAAGACTTTCTATAGAACTTGATCTAGAGAAGCACCCACCAATTTTATGTTTTGACAAATCATGGATAGCGATTGCAAGTGAATCTAGGGATCTTCTCCTATCAAACCATGAAATTTAGGAAGAGAGTTAATAAGCAATCCTTTAATCTAAAAATTCACATCAAAACTAGGGCAAACAGTAGTAAAAGGATCATAATTCACATCAGAGGTAGTAGCTTCCCTAATGGTCTTCCTTCTAAGGTTGTCATTGTTCTCACTAACTCGCTCATGCTCCCCATTACCTCTGTTATCACCATTCCTAAGTTGGTTAGCATTAAGGTTAGGGTTTTACAAATTAGCTAGGTTTTTAGCTATTATCTCACCTTCTAATGACTCACTCTCATTGCTACCTTACTTGTCCCTTCTACTCTATTCTCTTTTCTAATTTTTCTCAAACTTCTCTCAATATTAGGATTGAAGGGTAGGATTTTGGTTTTTTGGGACATGCAAGGGAAAAATTCAAAATAGAATAAAAGTGAACAAAATTGACTTGCAAGCACACAAAGTTAAGTAAAAAGATGAGATGTGATGGATGCAAGTGTATGGGTGTGTAAAAGTATGTATGCACAAGTAAAGAAATTTTCAAAGCTGTGAAAGAAAGTTGGCCGCAGCGAAGCCAGGTGTTAGCCGCTGCGAAAGTGTCCCAAAAGGAGTCCTCATAAGATCCTGCAAGTTGGCCATGGTAAAACAAGGAGTTGGTCACGACAAAAGTTCACAAAAAGTCGTAAACATGACTCTAAACTATGCAAATGTAAAATGCTAATTATGAAAAATGAAGAAAATCAAAATCTTTGTTTGTATTTTCAAAAATTTTGATGCTATGCAAAATGAAAACCTATGCTATTGACAAGTATGAAGCTAAACAATCTAGAATGCAATCTAAAAAGGCTCTTAACCCCACTTAACAACAACATGACAAAAGTTAACATAAAGAATCAATTTCTTGGTTCCCCGGCAGTGGCGAGATTTGATTCGAACCTATTCATAAAACCATTGGAGGTTAAATCAAAATAATCCAAGGATTGCACTATAGGGTGCAACCTTGGGTCATTCACTTAATCAGAACCCAAAATAAATGAACCTAAGTTAACCTATATGCCATGCTATGCAAGCTAATTGGGAAAAAGGGGGTTTTTGATTTTTGAAATCATTAATTGAACTAAATTGAATTGTTTTAGATTTTAGGGATATAGAAAACATAAAGATGAAAAAAAGGAGATTAAACAGTGATAGAATCCTCTTGAAAGTGAGCTCTGGCTTTCATAGTTTGAAATTGATTTTAGTGGGAGTAGAAATCACTAAGCTTCAAAATGGTAAACCTTAAAGTACTTTTTAAGTCCAAGATCTTAATCAATGGGACTCCATTTTTTAAGATCTTATTAAGTGCTCTTAGTGTGTGTAATAGGATCAGCCAATGCAATAGGTCAAATGAAATCTAGAATCAACTTAATATCAAACATAACCATGCAAGATAAGAGAGAATCAAGAAGATTAGAAATAGACATATATGAAACTTCATATATTTAAGGTCAAAGTTCTACATAAACCAATCCAAACTACACATAATGAATATCGAACATTTGATTAAAACTATAATCAAGTAGCTCAACTAAAAATTACAAATCCTAGACCTAGGAATTTATAAATTCATAGTTGAACCATGGATTAAAGTACTCCTCCTTTAAGCACATTGAACTCCAGCCATTGCTACATATTCAAGAGGAAAAGAAATGCCTAGCGAAGCATGGCACTAGAAAATTTCACAACTAGGAATGAATCTGAGTCACCCATGGTGGAGGTTTGATAGTGGAAAATGGAAGAAATTAGGGTTAGATGAGAGAAAGATGATAGAGGATCAGATGGAGGCTCTCCTCTTCAATCCTTCTGTCACATCCCGAAATAGGGTTTCTAAATCGATATTCAGGTCGGTTTGCACAAATGGGTAAGTGAAATTTTCAAAAATGGTTTGAGTCTAGGTTATTGATTCGAAGGTTTTGAAACTTTTCCCAAGAGGTCTTCTTGCTTGATCTTGTGACTTTCAATTTCTTGGTCTTCACTCTTTGCTCTACTTCTTGAGTGTCCTACAATGAAAAATAATAGTTTGTAATATCAATTGTCCTAGAAACCAAGTGAGTGTAATTACTAACTAATTATGACAATTTGACACTCAAACTAAATTAATTTAAAACAAACACTCTTAACTAAATTAAGCACAATATCCAACAAAAAGAGCTGAAAAATATAACAAAAACCATGAAAATATCACTAAACAATATAGAAAACTTGGGTTCAATCACTCTTCTAGGCCTTTTCCATGTTCATGAGCTTGTCCATGATCTCGTCCAATTTAGACTCCTATGAACTGGGCTCATTTTGTTGAAATTCTGGCAAGTCTTGAATTCCCATTTGAGTTCTTGCATTATTAGACAAAAAGAAAGCCACCCTAGATTGTAAGTGTTCCAATGAGGATGATTAATTTAAAACCACCCTAGATTGTAAGTGTTCCAATGAGGATGATTAATTCCTCGACCAAATTTTACCTCAGTGAAGTTCGCAAGGGTCCTTTGCTCCCTATGATGTATTTCCACCATCATCTTTCTTTTTATCTCTTCTTGGCATTTAACTTTTCATATTCTTCATTATTGCCTTGTGATGTCAAAATTGATGTGTGTACAACTTTATGCCCAAACTTCCTTCTCTTCTTTCTTTTTTTTAAATTTCTCATAATTGGTTACCACAATCACAAGAAAATGGTAATAATTTCTTAAAACAAAAGGATTCAAAAAGTCCTAAACTAATTGCCCATCAACAATGCCAAAAACTTGCTGAGCAAGTTTTACTTCTAATAAAACTCCCAATATCTGCAAGTATACAGATCGTAAACTTGTAGTATTAAAGGTGTCGACCCCATGAGAAAATTTAACTACGTGTCGTTACGCTAGTCAAAATAAAATAACTAGACTACTACTATAGTAGTGGTGAGTCTAGGTCAATCCCACAAAGATTGTATATAAAGTTTATGAAATGAAATTAACTGGTGTTTAGGTTTAACCGGGGTTTTGGATTTTTGGAATAAGAAAATAAAATGAAACTAACTAATAAAAAAATAAATTAAAGAAAACATACAAAAAATGATAAAAGTGGGGAATTCGGTAGGGACTCGATTCTTTGGTTCAATCGCGACCTACACCCTAATTAAACATATTTCATTGATTTGTTGTTCTAACCTCTCCTAGAAACTATCAATCGTGGGTTAATAATTAACTCGAGTTTTCCCTTAGGTTTTGTTTGATCAAGATACAATCGTTAATTAAACCTAACCACCAAATAACCTAGGATACGATCTCTAGATTTAATTAGGTGGTAGCATTACAAATTAAGAAAACTAATTAATCAAGGCAACAATTACATACGTTGCATCATTTAACCTAGTTCATGTTATCCCTAATGATTACGAATCTTTAGTCGTTACGCATGAATTTCAACATAATAATTACGGATTATATCGAAATTCTGGCAATAGATTTGCAATTAATGATTCAATAAACGCATTAAAATCATCATCTCACAATACCTAATGGGTTCATATACAAATAACTGAATAATAACGAAAATTCGATTATCCATACACAATACTTGAATTAATTAACATAGGATAACACAATCAATTTTTAATGAGAGAAAGAAACAAAATAATTAAAAAAAATATTTAAACCGGGTAGTCAGCGTTGATGTTACCTCCAAACCAGCGTCGGGATGCCTAGCCCTTCATGGGTCTTTACCAAAAAAAATGCTTCAGCCCCCATTCCAATCCCTAGCCGAAAATACCCTTGGTTCAGCCCATTTACCCAACTTCTCATTGTGCAACCTCTCTTCTCCTGAGCTAGAGCTTCTTTAAGCCACAACTGCTAGCCTTCACGCCTGTGTCCAAGTCGCCAATCACCTACTGCGTCTCCACTCCTCCACTACGCTCCTCCACTGTTGCTTGTGATGTGATGAATAAGGATCATACATCAATTAAAACCTTGCTCTCCTTTCTCCTGGGATGTCGCTTAAACGCAGCGTACACATGCATTTTACTCCTAGCCCACAGCCTTCTCTTCATGTCGTTTTAAGCTCCATTCCAAGTCATTTTTGTTGCTCTTGGCTTCCAAGGTTGGCCACTTTAATTCTTCTTTGTTCTTTTATTTTTCTATCTTCTCCTTGACTTTTATTTTCTTTTGTTTGCTCCATGAAGACAAACAAAAATAAATCTTTGAAAAATGGCCAATATGTCCAAATTGTACCTAAAATCTTATCTGAGTTAAAGTGAATATCTTAAGTATTTTCATGTCAATAATCGCTAAATGTTATGGGATAATTTCATAATCAATTAAACACCTATCAAAATAATTAGAACTAAGGGAACCTAAATTTGTCTAAGGCATCATGATATGAATTGAATGAAAATAAAACATCTAAAATTTAAAACAAATAATTGAAAATAAGAAAATAATCAATAAAAAATGAGTTACCATAAATATGTGATTAACATCAAGGATGAAGCTTAGGATTCATTTTATTGTTATTTTACTCCCTAACCACTATTGATTCAATTTGATGTCAATTCTAGATTTTTGAAGGGTTGGTTACTCTCTCTCGAACCTAATCATTTATCCCTAATTGATTAATCCTAATTGATAACGAAATTTCAAATTTTGCAACCTCTCGATTCACAAAATCTACCTAATGTTTTTAACTAGTTCTTAAGTGATCTATCGAATAATTAGTTTTTTTCACAAGATCTCTCTTTGTATGATTACCAATTTGATATTTGTGATACTTGTTAGGTCACTAGCTCTCATTACCCAACCTAATTGTATTACTTTTGACTCACTCTCTTGATGTATTATTAAAGTATTAGCAGATCCAAACATCACAACACCAAAAAATTGAATTGAAATCACAACAGTCAAGTCACAAAATAAATCAAGAACAAATCCAAATATGAAAATGATAGCATCTGAAATCAACAACAATCCAGTCATAAAATAACTCAAGAACAAATCCAAATATGAGAATTATAGCATCATAAATGTGAATAACATATTCAAATCCAAGTTACACATTAGTTTAATGAAATAAATAAAGGAAAGAAAGAAAGAACTTTATTTGAACTCAAACTTGAAATTTGGAATTTCAGCATTACTCTTGTTGCTTCTCCTTGCTCTCTCAATTTGGAAGATAGTGGTTGCTCTTTTTTGAGTGTTTTATGTTCTTACATAGTTCTTAAGGCTTCTAGGGTTCTTTCTAGCATTTATCCACTTAATTTCATTCCAAAAGTATCCCCAAAATGTTAAAATTACAAAAAGAGTTGCATTGTGGAAAAGCTGAAATTTGCTAGAATAGCTTGTAAGGCCCCAAATTGTTCGCTACTTAGAATGTTACATATTCATAAAAGTACATTTATGATAGGTGTTAAAAAATTATGATATGATTAAGAATTGCATATGACTTGAATTTTGGGTTTAATGGATCCAACTTAGTGAATTGGAATTAATTGATACCATTAGAGAATTGAGGTATTAAAATTTACATTTGGACTAGGAAAATTGTCAAGTGGCAAGATAAGTTGGTACATGAAAATTGAAACGACTAAGCCTATGAGTTAGTGACATTTGGCATAATTGATGCATTGACATTTGGCAACATTTGTTGAGTGACAAGTGGCCTAATTAAATTGTGACATTTGGCAGCTTCATAGAAGAACATATGTGCTAGCTAGGGAGAGGACATATGGCTTGTTTCTTTATATAACAAGTGGCCCTAAAGCAAGATGAGTCATCTTACACATGGCATGACCTTATGCATTGGCTAGTTTCTACTATAACTCTTCCTTCTTTTGCTCATTCTCTCCACCGAAACTCACTCATTTCCTCTCAAATTTAAGAATTTTGTTTGAATTAGGATCATCTTCACTTAGAATGTTTGTAAGTTATTGTATCAAGAAGTAAGTTTTGTTATTTTCTATGTTATTGCTATGTTGGTGCTGAAATTTGCACCTTGGTTTAGGAGTTATGTTTGGTTGCTTGGTAGACTAGTTGGCTTGATTCTTTGGAATTATTCTTTGAAGTTAAGAAGGTAAGGGAATTCTAAACTTGATATCATGTATTAATACAAGTTTTATGATAATTGAATTGGCATGAAATGATAACTTCTGGTTTGGTTTTAATGTGTGGAAGATATTGATTTGTAAGATACTTAATGATTGATTTTTGAATTGGTTTGAACATGAATTTGATGAGGTATTAAAGCATGAATAAGGTAGAATTGAAGTGAAATTGATGGTCTTGGTGAAGGTGTGTCGAATGGAAGTGAAGAAATCAAGTTTTGAAAACAAATTGGAGATTGTGGGTGAGTGAACCTACTCATCCCATGATCATGGGATTTATGAGGCTTATTCCTACGGTCATGGGAAGTACTTAGGAAGGAGAAAAGATTGGTTTTGGGCAATTGTTAGACCATATAAGGTTAAGGTAGCTTATAATGGTTTAATTAGACTTAATTAAGGTGTAAAATGAACCTAGTTAGATGTGGAATAAGTTCATTAAAGGTTGAATAAGATTTGGATTTTTAATTGAAGTAATAACTTAAAGAAGATGCTATTAGATAACAAAGTATCTAATTTGGAACCTATAAGTTGCTAAAGTAATGAAGTATACTTATGAACACAAATGTGTTTTATGATAAAAGTGATGTGTTAGTTATAAATGTTTGAGAATTAGGAACTTAGGTGAGTACATGTAAAGTGTAATTACTTAATGTATTCATTGGTGTATTTATGCTTATGCTCATAAGGCATGATAAGTTTATTCAAGTGAGAATGAATGGGTTCAATTTGAGCATAAGAAAATGAATTCATACTTATGCATTATTTCACTATTATGTGCTTATGAAATTGTGATAATTCCAGACCATCAATTTTCTAAGGAGCTTGATAATTGAGATTGTATTGAAAGTGCTATCTAATTGTGTGAATATACATAATGTGTGATGACTCAATACATTTTGATGCTTTAATGCATATGTTTGTATTTATAAGACATGTTAAGTTTGATCAAATGAATAAGGTCATATGTTATGCACTACATCATTTACATGAAATTTTGAAATCTAAAATGGTTTATTTTAAAGTTGTCAAGTCCTAGTTGTGGGTAAATATGCATACCTAGAAAGGTATGTAGCTACTTTTGTAATCAGACACTAAGGTGTCTTTTGTGTCAGACACTCCAATGTCTTTTGATTTTAGACACTTATGTGTCTTTTGTTTCAGAGACTTATGTCTCTTCTGTTTCACATACCAATCATGGTATCTTCTGTTCTAATCCCTTTACCCATTTTTGTAAAAAGGATTAGCAGTCTAACTTGTTTTGTATTCTGATACATGTTCAGTTTAAGTTGGTATTTAGTAAACAAAATACAAACTTGTTTTGTATTATGATGCATGTTTAGTTTGTAATAACCTTATTACAGGTTGGATTATACTTAAGCATGTATTTTGATAAGTTCATTATATATGAAGTACAGTTTACAACAACATTTAATGATATGTAATGTATGTTTGCTTGAGTTGTTGAAATGCATGTAAGAAATGTTTGGTATGATTTGGATTGTTTCTGCTTTGTTTTGTGTGACACTTGCATATCCTCCCGGGGGGGACATGGGTGTTACAAGATGTCTGCACTTTCTGTCACGATTGTGGCAAGACAATTCAGGATCTTGATTTGCTTCTATACTTCTAATTATTCTCTTTTCTTCAATTTCCTACTTCTATACACTCAAACACCCATCAAACACCTCTTGAAATATAAAATTAAGATCAAATCATGCTCAAAACCATACAAACACTTAGAATATAAAAAACACTAATAATAACATAATTCTAAGCCTATATGCATGATAGTCATCTACGAAAGACTCAAAAACACACTTAAATATCTATCAAAACATAGTATAATTTACACCTATCAGCTATTTTTTTTGAATTAATTTTAATTATTTATTACAATAAAAGATGATGATTCTTGTTTAAGTGACGATTATATTGAACTTTACCTTAGCTAATATTGAAATAAATAATTCATCATTAAATCTTCTCATAATTATATATTATATATTATATATTTATTTAATTGATTTAATATTTATTATAGA
>JANPWT010000009.1:3795855-3806713 GCA_024678245.1 Erythroxylum densum | reverse complement strand
AAATTGACTGAGCACTAATGAGTGCTGAATGATGATTGAAATTGATTTGTAAGTGAAATTGGTTTGTATTTGAAAATGTTTTGTTATAATTGGGCCAAAGCATTGATTGTTTATGCGCACTCATCGTTTTAAAAAGGAAAAGAAAAATGACATACGAGTTTTCAAAGGTAGTAGATGTTCTAGTACGCCACCCTTGCGGGTCACGAGCTCGGATATCACCGTGGATATCGGGTTCGGGTCTCGTCGGGTGTGGGGTGCTACAGAAACTATCTTTAAGGTCTTCATAAAAGTTGTAGATATTGAAGTTCTCTTTCAAACCATCTAAGAATAACCTTGATCTGATACCACTAAAATAAGTTATGTTAATTGTCCCGAAATAGGTTCAATATCATTAAGGACAAAAACCTTGTTTGATTCTTTCGGTCATAACTTTATTATCCAAACTCCAAACGAAGTTTATAGCTTTTGATACTGAATTGAAAAAGATTGACTGAATCAAATTAAGGGTATCGGATGGAAGAGTATGAATTGTATATTTTACTGGACAGATTTTAGTATTTTGTTGGCATCTTGATCTGTAGAGCTCCGAATGATATGATTTTTAATTCTAAATAAACTAGAGACATGGAGCTTCAAATGATCTGAAGGAATAGAATTCTAATTCAGTCCCTAAGACTTTCAATTTTGGGATGGAAGTTAGGTATTCATTAGAAACTTAAGACAATGGGAAACAAATGTTCTGAATAAGTCATACTGTGATTCCAGTTTAAGTTTTCCCAAAATCTGTTCTAAAGTTGAAGAAATGTGTTTGGTCACGTTTTATGAATCTGAATGTTGGGCTCCAGAAGCGGGGTCCAACATGTGTAGTATCAGAGCAAGAAGATGATTTGATGATGGTTAAGGACATTTCATTGGAATAAGCTCACGTGTTATGGTTCTGATGTTGGGCTCCGGAAGCGGGATCCAACATGTCACCAATTGTAGGGCTACATAAGTCACCATTTGTAAAGCTACACATGTCACCATTCTAAAGCTTCATATTTCACAAGTCTAAAGCGTCATTTGTCACAAATTTAAAGAGCCACTTGTCACAAATATAAAGTGCCACTTGTCTCCAATCTTACCATTTAGGAATTCTACTAAGCTAATTTACATATGGACTCCTCAAACTTTCGATTTTTAAAAATTAACTCCAAATCACTAACTTAAATCCATCAATTTCTAATTTAATTCTAATTCATCAAAATCATATCCAAGTATCCCGGAATATGTCAATTAAGTGCATATAAAACATTTTTCACTTATTTCTCATATTTATAAATAATAATCTATGTATGTGTATGCTAATCTCATGCATGTACATAGAATAAAAAATTTCGTATCCTAATGCACCAAATTAATCATCTAGTGATATAACTTATTTTATCTAATGCAATGTGCATGAGCTTAATCTTCTATCCCTCAATAATTTAGGAGACCGGATATTACATTTATCTTTGATATAGTAAGCATTAACCCATTTAACCCACTAGGATTGTTTGTCTTGAATCAATCTCCACACTTTCTTAGTGAGGCATTATTTGGTTCAGTAATTTGGGTATCATTAGACCAAGTCCTCCTTGTCTGCGTGGTAAACATGCATGGCTCCATTTTATTTTACCAGCCTTTGAGTTAAGATTGCATCCAAACCATAAAAATCTTTTGTAGATCCTATCAATCTATTTATGGATGTATTTAGGGGTTACAAGATGGGATCCTCAATGAACAACCATAGAGGAGAGACCATAATTAATTAATCGAGCCCTGCCTACTATGGAGAGTTCTATATAACTCTAGCTATTGATCTTGTTGAGGTTTTTATCAACCAAACATTTGTAATCACAAGAAGATGAATTAGCTAATGTTATAGGAACTCCAAGATAAGTCATTAGAAGTTCTTGACTTTTGAATCCATAAATTGATGCAAGAATGGAGGCAAGGATGGAGGCAAGGATGGAAGCACTCTTGGAGATAAATAATGCACTCTTTGTTGTAGTCGATGGTAAGACCTGACATCTTGTTAAGCATCTTTAAAAGCATAGGAGAGTGAAGCTATTGAATTGCAATCTGCTTTAGAAAATATGAAAAAATCATTAGCAAAACTCAAGTTGATTAGCTTAAGCTTTTTTGCATGTACCATGGAATTTGAATATATGATCTCTTTCTATCCCTCCAAGCAAAAGCTTACTAAGCACCTCTATTGTTAGTGAGAATAGGCAAGACAAAATAGGATCCCCTTACTTGATTTCTCCTGCACATTTGATAATCTTAGAAGGTTCCCCGTTCACTAAGCTTTGACAGTCATGGTAATTATGCATTAATGAATCCAAGTGATACTTTTTGTAGGAAAATCGTAAGGATGCAGAATGTTAGTGATAAAAGACCAATTCAGCATGTCATAAGCTTTTTGAATATCATATCATAAGCCTGCAAGGTGTGGTGGGTGTATCTTTGTCCAAAGACTGCGCGGACCTTTACCTGGCTGGCCCTTTCTTTCTTTTTATCATAAACAATGTTTAGTATAATGAAGTTTTTAATAAATTCGAAAATTTAAAACGATTCCAAACAATATTCCCGCTCCTTTTTGGTCTCCTTCACTGTACTCCGGCTATCCTCTCGCTCTAGTCTCTGTCACAGGGAAAGAATTGGAGCCCATGTTCACTCATCCGACCCATTCGTCCTCCCCTCAAGACCCTCTGCTTCCATGGCTATTGTACGTAAAGCCGTCTGCCTCTTTCTCTCACTATCTCTGTTGGCTCAATTGTACTGGTTTTTTTTTTTTTTTTGGTAGTTGCTGAGGCCATTAAGAGATCTTTTGCAGGTCCATCAAGAAGGCGCTTGAGGACGAATGCTCTGGTGATGATCTAAATAATCTTCTTCTGCAATGTATTACCACTTTCAAGCACAACCCCCAGTATCGGAATGACGCGCGATTTCTTAAGATTTGGTTCCTATATGTAAATTCTTAAAATTCTCATTCTTTGTTTCTACTTGGAGTTCTTTTTCAGTTGTCCCTCCTTTTATCTTTGTATTTCGTGGCTTCTGCTTCATGATTTTGTATATATATATATATATTCCTGTGCCATCTGGGCTTCTTTTTTTCTTGTTTTTGGTTACTATTTCTTTGTTCGAAAGTAGTTTTGATTTCTGAAAAATTTTCCTGGGCTTTAAATTATTAAACTTGGGGTTCAATTTACAGGGTAGTCTTTGAACTATGAAATCTAGTGGAATTTGCTTGGTCGCCAGCAAATCTATTCTTCTTCCAGTTAAATGTGGGTTGTTAATTATTGAAGTTGGAGCAGTACGTAGTTTCAAAGCTTTGTAAAGAGAATTGGTATATTTCGTGAGTTTGGGGAAGGAACACCTTAGAATCCTAGAAATGTCTCTATTATTTTCCTTTCGTCAGATAGGTAGACGGATTTGAATATTTGATCTACTAATTTTGTTTCTCTGGGTTTAACAGTTGGAAGGCAGCAATGATTTTGAAGTCATCTTCAGTGAAATGGTGGAGAACAAGATATGCAATGATCAGTCTTTACTCTATGAAGTATATGCGGCTTTTCTAGAAGTGAAAGAGAAGTGGCAAGAAGCTTATCGAGTTTATCAGATTGGCATTTCCAGGTCTCACTCTCCTTCTCCAATGTGTCTCATTGTCAATTTAAGTTTAACCTTTGCCTGACTTTTTGGTTATCACGTTGGAATAACAGGAAGGCCAAACCTCTAGAGAGGTTGAAGAATGCCCAAGCCTTGTTTCTCAATCGAATCTCTGAGAGAGTAAATGCTTGTTCAATTCCAAAGGTCTGCAACTGACTTCATAATAGGAAAAACCGAAGGGAATGCTAATTGCTGCTTTATTTCAATTCTTTTCATGTTTTTCTCTCATTTTCTGTTACCAAGAGTTGTTTACTTCTTGTCCAATTAACTGAAAACAATGTTATTTACTGTCAAGTGCTGTAAATGAGTCTTAAATCCGTGGCTGTCCCATTTTTCTTCAAAATGTTTTTATCCAAGTGCTAGAGAGGTGCAATTTATTGTAATGTGATATTAGTTAAAACACCAGCCCCACTCATCCACTTATAATTTAATAATCATTTGATATGCAGTTCCTGCTTGCTCTTGCCATTTACTTCCAAAGTTTGTTACTTTTACTAAACATTTGAAGGTCTGCTTTTCATTACGGAAAGAAAGACCTTGCACTTCCGCATTCTTTGGAGCACATTTTATTTATTAAGTTATCAGTTTGACGCAAGGAAGAATTGTCTACTTTGACATTTTATCATGATAGATCAACAAACAAGACCTTGTTATTTCTTTTCTTTTCCTAAGAAGAAAAAGTTATTTTCTGCAATTTTTGCTTAGTTAAGATTTAACATGTTGGACTTCTGAGGATTGGTCTTAATCTGCAGGGTGAGGAAAAAATACCCATTGAATTGGAAACAAAGATTAACCCATGGTCCCCCTCCACCATGAAGGAGTTACTTCATAAGTTGAATCCTAGAATAAAGAAATATGGAGTAAGTTAATCTGTTTGCTGCCACTTGCAGTCTTATACTTTGAACGATCTGAATAATTGGATATCTAACAATAGCTTTCTTCTTGCTGGCTTTAGGGATATTACTCCAGTAATAAAAATTATTCTGGAAAAATGGCCTTGTCTTCTTTAAGGAACGCATCAAGAAATAAGGTTCTTGAAATAGGTGATTCGAGTTCTTGAGCTTGCTCTGGTATCCCAAATTACTTTAGGAGTTTTTCCTTATAGTTCTTCATGTTTGGGAAGTAAAGGATGTCATTTTACATGCTTATAAATTGAAGTGATAATCATGAGTTGATTCTCTACATTGTTAATTGCATAGAAAGCACAGATAAAAGTGCAATAGAAGTTTTTGCAATCGTAAATTTTTTATTCGACATGTATGATAAACAGCAGTAGTCACTGGTGCCCACAAATCATTCGTGGGTCTGTTTTCCACTATCACAAGCATTGGCCTTTGCTCTAACTACGAGCAAAACAGATGAACATATGATGCATAGAATAGTAAGTTTGTTACAGCAAGATTTAAATGCCCCATAATATTTAGGGGGGGCAGTTTTCATGTCTGCTTGTGATTGTATCTCATTTGAGAATATATGGATACAAAGTTCAAAATACCAAGTCTGAGCTTCTAATTCTAACCCTAATGCGTTATCTGCAGGTGGAAAAAAGTACCAAATCAAGGGATGTGCTGGTCAAGGAGGTTTTGCTCAAGTATTTAAAGCATATGTCAACAGCAGTCCCGATGATGTTGTTGCATTAAAGGTTATTGCTTCTTTATCTTGAAAATAATCACAGACCAGCATGATGGAATCACCTAAACTATCTGACATTTCTGGCAGATACAAACGCCTCCATTTCCTTGGGAATTCCACATGTATCGCCAGCTTGATCAGCGGATCTTAGATAAGCAAGTGAGCATTTGGGTGACATTTTGTTAATTTTTGCTGTATCCATACTCATTGGTACTGAATTTTCATTAGAGGTCAAGCTTTGGTTTTGCTCATGCTGTCCATCTTTATGCGGACTATAGCATACTGGAGTGTGACTATCTATCCCATGGGACACTTCAGGTACCGTAGATATTCCCTTTCTGCTTTCTTGTTGAGCAGCTCCAATGTGAAAATTATCGTGTGGCCTTATTTGACACAAGTGCTTCCTTGTAAACTTCTCCAGGATGTCATAAATTCTTATGTTGTCATTGGCAAGTCCATGGAAGAGGTTCTATGCATGTATTATACTGTGGAAATGCTTTACATCTTGGAAAATTTGCATCGTGTTGGCATCATTCATGGTGATTTCAAACCTGACAATCTGCTCATTCGCTATTCAAGGTGAATTCAACTTGTTTTTCCATTTATCGCATACATTTGGATCAATAATTTCGCCTGTATTCCCAAGCATCGTAATTGAAAATGTGAATGGTGATAACCATCTCTTAAATATTGTTACTTTTCTTTTCTTGGTAAATTTTCAAAGGAAAAGACCTAGGAGAACTGTTTTATGTGTTCATATTTGTTTGTCCAAGAAGTAATTAAATGAATGACCCTTTAGTTTTGTACATCAAATTTGGAATCTAATGAATAATAAAAAGTTTACTTATGCCAGGGATGAGCTTACAGAAAATGGTTTTCATGATCGCAGTGGTCCCTGGAATGATCAGGTAATAGTTAACAGTTGAATTTTGATAGCTGAATTTTAATAGCTCTAAAACTTTTTTCCCACAGGGTCTATGCCTTGTATTAAAACTTTTTTCCCACAGGGTCTATGCCTTGTAGACTGGGGTAGGGGAATAGATCTGAATCTCTTTTCTAGTGAAGTAGAGTTTGAAGGAGATTGCAGAACTTCTGGTTTCCGTTGTGTTGAAATGCAAGAGAAGAAGCCCTGGAAATTTCAGGCCAGTATGTAGTTGGTGTGGCTATTATGAACTTCAGAAGCTCATCTAAATTCGCAACTCATTAGTCATTTGTTGAATTCAATCAGGTGGATACATATGGCTTGTGTGTCGCAGTACATATGATGCTGCATAATTCTTACATGGGAATTGACAAAAAGGCCACATCGGATGGTGGTTACGTTTATTTGCCGAAAGCATCCTTCAGAAGGTAATCACATTTACCTGAATGCGTATGGCTACATATATGAACGTTATTGTAATCCGTGGAAGGATGTTTTCTATATTCTTTTGTGTACAACGAAGAGTCATTTAGATGGTATTGTAATCTTGTAGTTTCATCTCAGATTATCGTGGTTTTTTTTCTGTTTTTGTTTATTGATTCAAATTACTTGGTTACAATTGCCTCAGATATTGGAATGTCGAACTGTGGAGGAATCTCTTTACTAAGCTTCTTAACAATAGCCATGGAAGTGACAAGAATCTGTTGCAGCACCTAAGGGAATCCTTCCAGGGTTACTTGTGTTCTAACCCTCAGCTCCTAAAGAAACTAAAAGACTTGCTCACAAAGCAAAGGCTTTCCTTGTGTTCTGCTTAGTGAGTTCATGATCAGTGTTCTCCAGAATCTTTACAATCGTCCTGGATCTGAGTGTTAAATGCGTAGAAAGTGTAGTCTGGCGAGAAGCATTTTCTAAAAGATAAAATATTACATGCTTAGAACATATTTACAACTCTTCTTGACTACTCAAAACTGTTATCCTGCTGACTGCTGTTTTGAGACATGCATAAGAGAACTTAGAATCTTGTAAAATGATCGTATATTTTGACCTAGGTGTTTTAAAACTGTTTCCTTTAAATATGTAAACTCAGCTCTTGGCTCTCAGTTCAAACTGAGCATACAGCTTTGTTCCCATGACCCTGTCTTCTAGTTCTGCTGTGAAGTATGTGTCCATTTCCGGCTTTTGTGGTTCAAGTTGCATTAATGCCTCTGCAGATTATCTTGGACATCCGTGTCTTTTTGGCTTATTAGAGCAGTGCTGCTAGTGTAATCTTGCTTGCATTGGATTCCGTCCCAGTTGGAGATGAACCACTAAACGAACTTAATATCACTATTAGTTAGATACTTCTTTTACCTAAATATGGCACAAGATTACATAATTAATTTATGCTTTTAGAATTAAAAAACAAAACAAAACATTATTTCAAATAGCACTCGTATGGCGTATCCTTAAACAACTCACAAATCAAAATTCAAACGGATAGTATGTAATACTAAAAGTTAAAAATACTTATGTAAATTGGACAATACTTGATATTGGGCAATATCGCACGATCTCCGTTATGTTTCAGTGCTTCTTTCTCTTTTTGGTTCTAAATGTTCTATAATCTTTCTTAGCATTCTTATTCTGGCCTCTTTTATACTTGTTGCTCCCAAAAAAACTTGTGATTTGAGTAGAGTTCTAAAATGGCTATTTGAAGGAAATCTGAAAGGAAGAACAAGGGTAATAACTTGAACTCTTCAATTCCAATTTGATGATTATATTTTTTTTAAATGTTAGAAGGTTCAATTGTTCTAAGAAACAACAAAGTTTAGAAGAACATATACTTGACATTAAGCCTCTGGTAATTCGTTTGCCAGAAAGAAAGCTAAAGAAGAATAGTTGTAATCACTTGAATTTCCTTTAAAGTCACTAGAAAATAATTACCAACCATAATGCACACTATAATGATAGAATTCTCATAATTTTTGCTCCAAATAAAGTTGGTATTCAACACTTTATTACCTCTGACTAATTGATCCATTTGTTAGTAAGTCTTTTGAGGGAAAGGATTAGTTTCCAAGTAACCTTTGTTTATGCTTTCATTATTGTTTTCTAAAGAAGCTCCTTATAGGATAAGGAGACAAAGATTTGACCTAACTTTAATACCCTTTGGTTAATTCTTATTGACTTCAACAACATCATGCATCAATCTGAAGTTGCAGCAAGTGCACACATTAAAAACTTATCAAATGATCTCAGAGATTGTGTGGGCCAAGTACAAGTAACTAATCTTATAATAGAGAGACAATTTTACACCTAGAATAATAAGTAACAAGAAATATTGTTCCATAGGATAAAAAATTAGATAGAGCACTTATCAATGGCCAATGGCTCAACACTTTTCAAGAGAGAAAAGATGTTTTCAACTATTCTCTATTATCTAATTATTTTCCCAATCAAATTCATGATCTAACCTTAAATTATCTAAGGAGAACTTCTTTTCATTTTTAATAGTTATTTGGCTAAGGAGGAAGGGTTTGGAAATGCTTTCAAATCCTTTATTTGTATCAAAAAACTTCATATGGTTAAGAAGGAGCTAAATAAGTTTAATAGCAAGAGATACGGGCACATAAATTGAGTAGTGTCTACTACTAAAGTGTCTTTATCCAAGGTTGAAAATTCTTTATATCTTGATTCTTTGAATTCCTCAAAACAAGAAGTTGAGAGAATAGTCATTTCTAATTACAAAAAAGCTTTGGAAGTTAATTCTTTAATCCTCAATCAAAGATTAAGGATTCAATAGTTATTTGAGGGTGATAGAAATATTGCATTCTTTTATAAGACTATCCTCAAGAAGAAAAATTCTAATAAAATTGTCTCAAATCAAAATTCAATTTTCAACATTGTTCAATCTCAAATGGATTTATTAGGAATAGCTTATGATTACTTTTCCAACTAGTTAGGCATTGTTTCTTCTTGCTCTTCTTCTTTACTAATTAATAGGTCTCTTATTTTTAAAACTTTCTTTGATTATGTTGTTTTTAATGTTCCCTTGCCTTTCAATGAATCAAATATGGAGAAAGCCCTATTTAATCTTAGTACTAATAAAGCATACGGCTTTGGTGGTCTCAATGCTTTCTTCTTTTAAAAGTTGTGGAGATTTATTAAACATTTTGTAATTGATGTAGTTCTTTAAATTCTTTTTCTTTACTTGATAGATTAACAAGAATTTTATAAATCTTGTCCTTAAGTTTCCTAATTTAACCTCTTTGAAGGAATTTAGGCCGATCTCTTATTACAATACTATATACAAGATTATTGACAAGCTCCTAGCCTCAAGATTCAAAGTTGTTCTAAGTTCCCTCATTCGTGTATCTCAAGAGACTTTTATAAAGGGGAGAGAAATTGGGGTTAACATCTTACTAGTATATTAACTCTTCAATAACTACACTGGGAAATTTATCTTAAATACTCTAGGGGCATTTGGCTTCCCTAACAAAATAATTACATAGATAAATCAATACATTAGTTTTATCTCTAATTGCATCATGGTAAATGGAAGACCTACAAATATTATCAAAGGTGTAAAGGGCTTCAGATATAGGCATCTAATTTCTCCATACCTATTCATCTTATGCATTGAGATCTTTAATAGACTTATTGGAAGAATCATTGCTAAAAAATGAAACTTCAAGTACCACAACAAATGTAAGTAGTTAGCTAAAAATGGCTTTTGTCTACGTTCTCTCTACCCTTTCTCCATCGAATCATGGTATCCTTACTCTGTGATTTTCTCCTTGCTTCTACTTATTTGATTTCGTCTCTACACCTTATTGTTCTCTAGCATTTTACCTTGTTCCCCTTGGCTTTCCCCTTGTAACTTAACCCATCAGGTCTGAATCGAGTTCTTTGTTTTTTTTTTTGGTAGCCTTCCTAATCTCCATAGTGCTAGGTCTTGACAGTTTACTATTAATGGTAAAATGTCACCTGAAGCTTTAAGCTCTTCCCCTAACCTTCTAGTGGCAAATGAGGAGTTCCCTCCTCTCCCAACCATTATTATATCCTTTTAGCCTCTCACTTCACCCCAGAAGGTTAAAAATCTAACCTAGATTCATGTAGTAGGAGATCCAGAATCCTTTTGTAGATTGCATTTTGTAGCTGGCTTCAAAGAGGGACCTATCTCCCCTCTTAAAGCAGTGTTTTAGCAAGGTTCAACTAAGTGAAAATCGTCCTTAGTGGGGTATTTTTGGAGAAAAGAATGGTCCACTTGAGTGTCCAACACTGAGCTAAAGTTAACTATAAGAAGTAGGGACTCTAAACCACTTTAATAGCCGAGGATGATCTCTTAATATTTTGGTTTTCACTTAAAGAAATGGCACAAATTAGAACAATCCTAATTTAGGTTAACATGCATAAAGTTCCTTTTGAATAGTAGTCTTTGGAAGGGTTGAGTTATTTAGTCAACTACATAGGTACCCCTCTTGCTATAGATGAGAACACCACTAATATTAAAAGAGTTGGTTATGTTAGAGTCTGCATAAAAGTGGAGCATAAGAAGATTATGCTTGAAAACATTCCTATTATAAGGTATAGAAATGGTGAAAAATTGATTGAAGATAAGGTCCAATTGTC
>JANPWT010000009.1:3765679-3792850 GCA_024678245.1 Erythroxylum densum | reverse complement strand
TATCTTTCAACTTCCAAGCTCCAGCAAAAGAATTTATTCACGCAAGCCTTGATTTTTCTTCTCCAATCTTCAACACTTAAACACAACAACACCGTAGCATCCATTTGCCAGCCAAGCAATGCCACATCCTCTATACATCCACTTACACTATCACTTTAACTCTTAATTCCTCTCCAACCAACGCAAGCCTCCTTTGGTCTTTCACGCAAGCAACTCTCAACCAACCAAAGCTCCCATGCCACACTCTTAATTCCTCTCCACTTCGCTTATGCAACAGCTTCATTTTTTTTACTCCCATTCACGCAATTAACAACACCATAGCTTCCACCAACTAGCCAAGGATACACACAAGCCTTCTTATTTTCAACTCCAACTTCCACAACGCAAGTTGTCTTCATGCAAGCCTTCATCACCACTTCCACACATGCTGCAGCTTGGTAGCCTCCATTCACAACACCACCTGGCTCCATTCACGCATACACTCCTCCTTAATGCACAACATGTAGACAACTCCATTTATTCTAGCAGCAGCTCACCATTCACCTCCAAGGAAGCAACCATGCAAAGGAGTTTGGAGAACTTTGTTCTTCTTTTATAATCAATTCCTTATGAATTTGTCTAGCATTTATATTTTTGAATTGCTTGGCTTGATGATTTGTGGCTAGAACTCTTAATTTCTCTTAGGGATTTGATATTTTTGTTGATGCTTTAATTTTGAATTTTGCTGGAATCCATGATTGAAAATTTATATACTTGTTGATGTTTCCTTGGATTATTGGAAATTGCCTTAGTATAAATTCGTCTTTGAAAAAAGGGAGTTTTTGTTAGAAGATTGAAGGAAATTTTGACTAGGATTTTCTTGTGAGTTGGGAGACCCAAGAAACTTAGGAGGTGAAAATTGAAGGTTTGGGACTTAAGAAACTCTAGGAAGAACTTAAGTAAGGGATTACTAAGTGACGTCTAGAGTGGATAGATTAATTCACCTTTGAGAAAAGGCGATTATTTACTCTTAAAATTCACCTACAATGTTAGGATATTTCATTTGTGGAGGATAGCTAATTCAATATTAAGTGTGACAAAAATATCATTCCCTAAGAAAAAGTCATTCCCCTTTGCCGTTAAAACTTTTAATTAGTAAATTGTTGCAATCTTTTCTTAATTATTTACTGCACAAATTTGTCATATTTATAGTTATTTTGGTCGCATTGAATTGAGTAGTTGTTTAGAAATTTATTTAAGTTTAAATTTGTTTTCTTTACATTAATTTTAAATTTCTTAAAATTTCACTCAACCCGATTTTAAATACCGTTAGCTAGCATAGAATTGAACTTTCTCATAATCTCTGTAGATATGACTCGGTTCTTACCGATTTATTATTTACTTCGACAACCATGTACTTGCGGTTTATGAACACTTACACTGATTTATTCATTAAAAAAGCTAATCACATACTCTTTGTGGATGCGATCCTTTTCACACACTCTTTGTGGATACGATCCTTTCTTATCACTATAACAAATTTAGTTGTGCAAAGTTAGGTTTAATTTTTTAGGGTGTTCCACATGCAAGCGTTCACACATTAGAATAGGTGAATGTAGTGGACTTTAGAGACTTCATGATTGATTTTCACACTAAACTTTATAAGCAAAAGTTGAGGTTGTTTTAAGAATCCATATGAATATAAGGGCCTGATTATGATCCATTGACAACTAAAAGCACCTAAATTCCATCTCTTATCCTATGATACTTACACAAGATAATAGTCATTCAATTTTGGAGAGGAAGGAGAGTGTAGGAGTAGTTCTACATAGGGTTTCTATTTTGTTGTATATTTGGAGCAAATGAGAAATTAAAGATATTATGTAATATATAGAGGCTCTTACCTAATGACACTATAAAAAAACTTGGGTTTTATTGATTCTCTCTTTCAGAATTTTCAACATACCTTTATTGAAATCAATATGATGAGATAGATAAGATTAGTAAGAAATTTTGACAAATTTTATGTGTTAGTCAATTGAATGAGAGATTTAATAGTAAGAGATGGTTCCTTTAACACCAAGGAGAAGGAAAGAAAGGAGCCTCAATTACACCTTAAGAAGTGGAGACAATGATGGAGCACAGAGATGTCCAACCCACACAACAATAGGTGTCATAAGATGGGATAGATAGGAATGTTCTTAACATCAAGAATAATTAGTAAAGACATAACTCCATATTATAAAAGATGTAAAGGAAGTTGAAGAAATATGGATGAAAGTTACAACAAATAAAGCAAAAACCATATTTTTTAATTTCTATTTTGTCATTTACTTTGGTTAAGTACTTTAATTGAGTTCATCTTTATTTTTAATTCCATTTGTATTTTATTTTCTTTTGAAAAGGTAAACAAATATTGATTAATTAAAAGGGAAATAACTACATAATCCTTGTATATGACTCACACAATATGGATTAATGCTTAGTAGACACTTGTAATTAGACAATAATATTAAACAACAATTCCTTCTGTTATCTGAGGCTTAGAATTAATGTGTATTCATCTAAATCTAATTAAGATTCAAGCATTAACTTACAAGTGAGAATCTCTAGGAGACTTTCATCCTTCCCGCTACATCTTGTTATTGTTATAATCCTTTGTATGTTGCCTTTACTTTAGAGCTTCTATTAATCTTCTTTTATTTGTGTAAATTGAACTCGGGATGAGTACAATGAGTATCTACTAGCTCCAGTTCCCTTAGATTCTTCTTTCCAAGTTGGTGGCCATTCTAGTGTATAATCCTCCTCCTTTTGTCTCTAATAACTTCTTGCTTTAATCTCAACTTTATATTGATGCATTCATTATGGAAAATTGCTTTTATGAATCTCTTGGAACCATTTATATCATTAAGCTATCTTCTTACTTTTTATATCAATTCTCAAATGATGTTCATCTACTTTAAGCTAGCCAACAAAGGGTGTTTTCTTACCACCAATGCTAGAGATATTAACGATGGTTGGATTGCTTCTTTAGTACATATATAGGTCAAATCTAACCCTTGGAGCCACCTCTGCTATTGAGTATGAGGTGATATTCATTTATTCCACTTATCAACTCACCATATAATTACATTTTAGATCCTCTTCTGCTCTATACTTTACCATTACTTATTTCCCTCCAAATCTCATAACTAGCCTTCTAAAACCTAATTTTAAAAAGATTTGTAATGAGCTTTACTCCTAACTTTATGGATGATCCAATCTACAATATCTTGCCAAGTATAAGCTAGACATGAGATATTAAACCAAGCTTAGAATCTATTCCATAGAGATGCAGTGAAGTGGCATCAAAAGAATACATGATCTATAGATTATGATAATAATCAGCAAAGTAAACACCTTTCGTTAAAATTATGCCTAATTAATTTGTCCTTAGTTGGAAGCTTACCAAGTATGGCAATCTATAGAGTGAAATAAAACCTTGGTATTGCCTGGAGGAACCAAACCAACCTATACTAAGGAACTAAACAAACCAACCTATTCTCAAAGCTTCTCTTTATGATCTATTTGTAAATCTCCTTGATTATTCTTAATCTAGACAGTATGATCTCCCATAAAATAGTTCATTATTAACTCCTTGGTTAACTTTAGTAACCTATTCTCATTGCATAATCAATATTAAAATAATTGTCAAACACAACCTATTTGATAGAAGCATTTTAAGGTACATTAACCCTTAAGTGAGAGTAGGATTTATCCTCTATTAGGGGACTTGAATCACATAAATAGGTTGACTAAAAGGTAGTATTTGAGCCATTTCTATCCTTGATTTAAATTATAGTCTAACCTAATTATTGAACTTCAAGAAGTTCTGCATAGTCTAGGAGGTATCATATTTTACTTCATAAGTCCAAAAGTCACATTGTCTAAGGTGTTAGGCATTTATCCATCTCAACCGCAAAGATTCTTTATCTGAGAGTATTCTCCAAATTATATTGAATAATAGAGCCTTATTGATTATCTTCAGTGGAACAATCCCCAATCCACTTTCTTTCTTTGGGAGACACAATTCTCTTTAGGCAACTTTTTTTATTAGTTGTGCTTATAAGGTAAAAATAAATTCTATAATTCAATCATATTTACCATGGACAATAGGCAACATATAAGGTAAGAGAAGTTTCTTTTTTCTTTTAATTTTCTCCCACTTTATATTTTTATTCTCCTTTATTTTTTCCTTCCTTCTTTATATATTTGGTACATTAAGGACAATATACAACTTAAATGTGGGAGGGATTTAATTATTTGTGAGCCATAGTCTATTTTACCTTGGTGAATTAATTTCATCATAGTTAACTTAATTGGAAAAATTAGGGAAACTTTTACGTTGGAAGAAGAACAATTAAGATGATTTATTAGAAATTTGATTGTTTTGTGATTTAATTAATTTAGGTAAATAGATATGGGCATTAAAAGCTTAGTTTTAATTTAATCTAATGGCTTAAAAAAGGATTATGAATATGAATAATCACATTTTGTGTGTATATCATAGAAATATTTTTAATTTATAAGTGGATTCTTTCTTAAACATTTTAGTTTTCCACCAAAAAATAAAAATAAGTTTATAAAAATAAGAACAAAATAGTGTAAATAAATGAGCATAAATGACCTCACTCCGCTCAATTAACCTAAGTAAAAGGGTTTAAAGTAAAGGGTGACACTATTAGCCATTTGAATCAATGCCCTAATTGAGTAATTAAGAGTATTCATGACAAAGTATTTACTTTTATGACAAAATGTTAGGTAGCTTTTAAAAAAAAAGCTTCGAATGCTCATTCTTACTTTAATTACAAGTTTTTTTATTTTATAATAATTTGGATTATTAAAATTTTTAAAAATGAAAGCTTCTTATGATTTATGTGTACTTTATATATAAGGACAAATTATATGGATTAAGTTGATGTTTGAAGGATAGTTGGATTGAATTGAATTGATTTAAGATTTAGTTCAAGTATTTAAATTCCTAACTAGTTATGTAATTGAGTGGATGATGGATGATTTCTCCTAATTGATTAGTTAGTTTTTCCTTAGAATTTCTGCCTATTTAAATTTAAAGTGATTGAAATTAATTTACTTAAGGACAAACAAAAGCTTAAGAATGGAGATATTTGATGTATATAAATACATATATTTTCTTAAGAGTTTTACTTGATTTTCATGTCAAATTACCTTTTTTACTTAAATTAACCTTGAGATCAAATTGTTCAAGAATTGGATATTATTTAAAGAAAAAAAAATGAAGCAAATTACAATTCTAGGGGGATAATATTTTAGCTTATACTAACGTACTAGTCTGTGTCCTATGTGGATCAAGTGTAGCAAGAGGCATGACCTAGAATATAGCTTGCAGAGTGATTGTATGGCCTTAAAAAAATTACTACCTAAGCTACAAGATTAGTAAAATTACTACCTAGATTGATCTCCTAAACATTAATAATAAACAATTCTACAAGAAATTTACATTGGTTGAATTATAAGTGAAGTACTTGATTGTTATCATCTTTACTTGATCTTCACTCAAAGTGCACTGAATCTCATTTGAGTTACATATATGGTCCACTTTGCTGATTTTATTCATCCTTTCATTTTCCAATTGAATAAAGTGACTCATTTACTCACTTTGTCCTTTTATTGAACCTATCTTTCACATATTATTTGATTATATTATAATCGAGTTATACTAATATTACCTGTAAAAATTGATATGTTTTTTCTAACATTAGATATTGAAACTTAATAGATACTAAGTTAAGTTCAATACAATGTTAATTAAAATTATATTTTAATTTATAATCAAATAAAGAGATTTGATTATTAATTTATTTGATTATTAATTTAAAATTGTATTTAATCATAAATTTTGATTCTTTCTCCAAAATATAATTTTAAAAGAAAGAAATTAAATTAAGGAATAAATAACCAATTTTTATTATTGTATATTTATCTGATTATATGAACGTCTATCCGTCCAATAAAACAAGATAGACACAGAAGGAGGTCAACCGTACCCTCCACTTAACCTACACTTGAGCAGCCTCAAAACTCTGCCGTGACCGCAATGGAAGCCAAGAAGCCTGTTTCTAGAAATCGAAAATTGGAATTAGAAGGTTTAAATGGTCATTTCGAATCAGAAACATAACCCTAGTCATCTGCAGTCATCTACAATATAAGGACAGCTCTTCACTTCCTCCGCACAATCAGGAGGTGCCTGAGGTTCGCTCTTCTCTTTTTGCAATCACTTTTTTACATTTCTGCTAGATATTATAGCGTTTTGTTTAATCTGAGCTTCCAGTTATTGTTCGCGAAAAAATGTTTGTGATTACTTTGTTTTTGGCTTTCGGATTGTGTGAATCACTGGGCTTTGACCTAAGATATTGTAGTTTTGATATTTTTGTTTGTATTGTTAATTTATTCTTTCTATGTACATCTGCTTGCTCGTTATCGTTGATATAGATCTTATTTCAAACGTGTGTTTCATGTGAGCTTTGAAATGGAGTTTTTACTGAATTTGTTGCTTTGAAAGATATAGGAGTAATGAACATGTGATAATGGCGCAAAGAGACCTTGATGAGTAAAAGTGCGGGCCGAGTATAAGGATTTTCACTTTTGTATAACTTGCCATTTTCGTCACCGAATTTCCCTTCAAATTTTACAAATTATTGACGTTTAGGAATTGATTTTAATTCAGTGTAGCTCTTGTTGATATGAGTGTTTTTGTTAGTTTATGCATTATTTTAGGTTTCGATTTATCAAGTATGCTAGCTTGAGCTTGTGTCAACACAATATTATTTTTTGACAATAATAGAGTTATCAAAGTTTCTCATCTTATTTTAAAAGCTGAGTGATTCTTTTTCAGACGATTAGGTTGGAGATAATTTCATTTTTGAGTGCCATGTACACATTTAGTATTGAAAAATTATCTCCTACATTTCGCTGCCTTTGATTTTCTGACATTCACTTTCCATGAAATGGAGTTTACTTTACTCATGATTTCTTTTTCTTAAGGTAGCCATCCTAATTTGCAAAATGGAAGATGGACCATGGCATCCATCAGTGTTGCAGAAGATTCATGGCCATTCTTCTCTATTTTCCAAGTTATCTCCCAGTTTTCATGCCAGAAATTATTGTATGACTGAGCAATATGCTAATGATATTAAAAGCCCTTTCAGCCCTGCATGTCAGGGAAATGGCTTGCTGGTTATGCCATCTCTCTCACCAATATTGGTGCAAGCACCATCTGAGAAAGGCAAATTTTTGGTGGATTTCCTTATGGGAGGAGTCTCAGCTGCTGTTTCCAAGTCAGCTGCTGCCCCAATTGAGCGTGTTAAACTCTTGATTCAAAATCAAGATGAGATGATCAAAGCTGGTCGGCTATCTGGACCATACAAAGGTATATCTGACTGCTTTGCTAGGACCATCAAGGATGAGGGTGTAATTGCTCTTTGGAGAGGCAATACTGCAAATGTTATCAGATATTTTCCCACCCAGGTTAGTTTAGTTTTTGGATTTATGTTGCTGTTTTTGGATGTTGATAATTTATAAATAGCTTTCAAATGTTGCCATTTTTTTTCACACTACAATTTGAATGAAAAGCTTGCTACTCCTTGCTAGTCTTTGAGGAGACTCTCTTACCCTTACCCCTATGTTTTGTTAAAGGTAGAAGTAATGGCTAGTTGATTGTTTCTAGGCTTTGTTCTCGACAAACTAGTTATGCACCAGTAATCTGTTCTGTTTTCTTGCAAATGATTGTCCATCAATTCTTTGATGTCTTTGGGAATGTATCAGGCACTCAACTTTGCATTCAAAGATTACTTCAAGAGGATGTTTAACTTCAAGAAAGACAAGGATGGCTACTGGAAATGGTTTGCTGGGAACTTAGCATCAGGTGGACTTGCTGGTGCTTCATCCCTTCTTTTTGTTTATTCATTGGATTATGCCAGAACACGTTTGGCTAATGATGCAAAGGCTGCTAAAAAGGGTGGTGAGAGGCAATTTAATGGCCTTATTGATGTTTACAGAAAAACCATCAAGTCAGATGGTGTTGTTGGACTTTATCGTGGATTCAATATTTCTTGTGTTGGAATTATTGTATATCGGGGCCTTTACTTTGGAATGTATGATTCCCTGAAACCTGTTGTTTTGGTTGATGGTTTGCAGGTATGTGCTTGTGTTTATTATATTTGAATTTTATACACGTTCTGTTTAGTTCTGTTATTCACGTGGCTGAAAAATATCATATGACACATTATATGGTAGTATACATAATTAGTTGTGGATGAAGTATTTGATCCGATATTGGGTTCTTGGCCTGTTGAACTGGGTAAAATCTGTAGATAATTGGCGTCAAACTGCTATTTACATGTGCGTAGACTATGCCAGCTTTTGTTTCACTGTTTTGAAGCATGTTCTCTTCTTTACAATGGATTGCAGGATAGTTTCCTGGCAAGTTTCTTCCTGGGATGGGGTATCACAATTGGTGCTGGTTTGGCATCTTACCCCATTGACACAGTGCGCAGAAGGATGATGATGACCTCAGGAGAAGCTGTGAAGTACAAGAGCTCCATGGCTGCATTTTCTCAGATCATCAAGAATGAAGGTGCTAGGTCACTTTTTAAGGGTGCTGGTGCAAACATACTGCGGGCTGTGGCTGGTGCTGGTGTGCTGGCTGGTTATGACAAGCTTCAACTGGTTGTGTTTGGCAAGAAATACGGTTCTGGTGGTGGCGGCTGATATGGTAACAACCATTAGTGATAATGATGAAGAATGATGTTTGTTTAGAAAACCTGAGTTTGAATAATGATGTTTGAGCAAAGATTGTGCCTTTAATGTTCCCAAGTAGTTGGGAAAGTTACGTATTAAAACATGTTCAGTTTTGAGTGATGTTATCCACGTTTAGTCTAGACAGTGTACTTATGTTGTTAAGCTTGCTTTTAATGTGAATAATTTGAGATAATAGCACTTTAAATTTGGAATATGCTTTTATACCTTATTAGTTTGTCATTCTCCACTCATGTCTGATTTATTTTCATTTATTTGGGGTTCCTGCAGTCTGGACTAGTACAATTAAAAATACTGTCAGCTTTGACTCGAATTTAGTTGAATAATTTTAGTTTAGAGTCGGGGGATGATATTTGTGTTGTTAGTGTATTAGCTTCATTATGGAAGTTTTTAATATATTAAAAATATTAAGTAATAATAATTAATTTTCATTTATATAACATATCTAAATATTATATTAAATAAATACTATCATTTAATATATGTTTTATTTAATAAATTGGCATGTAATTTATTTATGTACTTAAAATATATGTTTTTTTAAAAAACATAAAAATAGATGTATATTTTTGTAAAATGTTTTCGGATTTTTAATTTTGATTTGACTTTTTAAGAATTCATATTCTTTTAAAAATATTTTGTTCTATAGAGTATTTATTGTCAAAAGTCGTCTTGAATTTTTAGCATATTTATATATGTTTTAGAAAATCTTAAATATAAATCAATAATTAAATAGAAAAGAAAATTACTATTTAGTTCATAAAATCATGAAAAATTAAAAATTAAAGTGGAAATATAACTAAACATATTTTTCTGTTACAATTTTTAAAAACTAACCAAATACTAAAAACCGTATTGAAATCAATAGGTCAAAAGTTTTACATTCAAATTTTGACCTATTGATTTCAAAATGCTTATAAGCTATAATTACAATATCTACTTCCAATTATTTAGCAAACTCTATCCTACTATAAGAAGCCCTTTGTTCCTTTATGAATTTCTTATAACCAAGACCTAGACTTGGCTAATTGTGTTTGATGATGATGTATCAATAAAGGAAGAAGTTGATACTAAACTACTATGATCCAGCTCTTTGCCTGTTTTTAATTGATAATTGTTAAACAAACCATATCAGAAGTGTTTAATAATATCAATGTTCTTTAGCCTGATTACTATGCAACTTTTAATTAAAAAAGTTTTGCCTCCCTTAATCTTATATGAAGCATAAAACAATACTAAAGAAAAATCATTAAAGAAAAGACACCAATTGTTTCCTATAGTATAGTTTAGTGAGTCAACGATTGATCCTACAAAGATTGTATTAACCACTAGTATTGATCATCTTTCTATTATCCAATATGACATAATGAATGATTGACTTTTAAGAAAAAATTAACTAATTTAAGATAGGAATTAACAATCACCAAATCAAAGTTATAATTAAGAATAAACAACAAGTTGATAAAAAAGTTCCAAATGAAAGTCCCCTATAACTGTTCTATGCTTGAATTTATTTTGATTTGATAATTAACTATGGTTATTTAGACTGATAAGAATTCTAAAGTAACAATTGTATACTCTATTAAGGTATACAATCCACATCCTTAAGTATTTTGATAAAAAACTCTCTTAAATCAAAACTCCCAAAGAGAGCATTAATTCATTCCATAAGTTCCTATATTAGATTTCACTCTAACTCAAAAGTATTATGTGATCCTATATCTAGATTCCATTAAACCCTCATTATTAGGTTCCATTAAACCCTCATTATTCATATTGTGATCTACCCATATATATAAGATCTCTAATTCAGTCCTATATATGAATTCAAAATTAAACCTTTTGTGTTTGATACTTCAGTTCAACATAATAAGTAAATATAAACAATTCTTAGAAAACTATAATCTTTCATTAAGTACAAAAAAATCAATTTAAAGTAATAACCTAAGGTTCACCCCATCTAGATTTATATCCAATTAGTTTATATTTAAGAAAACCCAAGAATTAACAATAAAGAACATAAGAAACAAGAACAAGTTCTCGTAGATCCTGAAATTTTTATGCTTTTGATGAATCCTCTTGCTTTTCTATGAGGTATTCTTAATTTTAGATGCTTTTTGTTAGCTTCCAATTGCTTTTTTTGTGTTCTAATCAAACTTCTGTCCTTTTTTCCATTGTATATCTCTCTTTTTGGTCATAAAACCTTAAAATTTTGTCAAACATAGTTCCAACCTAGGATCTTGTAGGCTCCTATGTTGCTTAACACCCATTTCAACTTCTTTTCATAAATAATAATTGCTAACATGGTATTAACATGACCTTATGTTGGTATAGTTGGAACATATCACTCCCATAGAACATATGCCTGACATACCAAATGATATTTGGGAACATACTGTAGAAAAAGACATGTTAAGACTGTCGGATTTGCAAAATTTAAAGGCATCACATATAAACTATTTACATATTTTAATCATTTCAAAACAAAAGCATTTCAAATCTTCATTTTGACTCATTTCATTCGCAATCATATTGTCCCGTTTCATTTACAAACATATACAGTCTCAAATGCCATTTCATTTCTAAAATTCACATGCATATTATACAACAGTTAAGAGATACAATTCTTGATACAATATAACTAAGACATTTGTAGGTAAAACTGATCCTAACATTGACCTATGTCTAAATGCAGAAGCTACTTCCACTAGAATAGCTAGAGAAGCTAGGTCTCCTCAATACTTGAAAATCAACGTTTGCAATTTTGATGAGTTTTGTGAACTCAATGGATGAACCATCATTGATGTATTCACTAAAAAAAACACAAATATCACAAGTATTTAACCAAATTCACAAGTATTTCATATTATCCAACTTTGTATACCAAATCATTCAGAATCAAATCCTATATATCACATCATTCAGTATTGATTACCTAATCATATTATACATCATATTTTAATAAGTACATCATAAACTACAAACATTTCAAGCAATCTATTTTGGAGTAATCCAATCATTTATTTCAATTCTTCATATCATCAACATGTACACAAACATTACACATCATTATATCAACACAATTTAACATTTATTTGCAATCAATCTCATGAACACATGTAAAGATATAGATGTAAATGCACATGAGACATTACTTCCATTTTTATTTTGTTGTAATTGAGTTCCTATTTAATTGTCCCTCATCCGTTGTAGATACCGGGTTTATTTAAAATGTTGTCCCATACCCATTGTGGATACTGAGCTCATTAATTGTTGAGTTTGTGGCTCTTTGTGCATATTCTAAGCTTTAACTCTTTTCACTTTGGTCACTTAGGTCATAACTCCTTTATTTGACCATTTATATTTATGTGTTGGAGTGCAACATTCCATATAATATGCTATCACTCACTTTTCTTTCAATGTACACAATCAGTTATCGCAATCATCGGATCTAGGTCCAACATTCAACATTTAGTTAAGTACACTTTTCCCTGTTCACATACAATCAGTAAGCACTTCCAATCCATTCCCGACTATCAAGCTTCTCGAACCAATAATGTCTGGAGTTATCATAACTATATCAGTAAATTCAATAATTGACATTAATTCAAACAATTCAATCATAGTGAGAAAACATCTATGTTAACTCACAGTACGCTCCAAATAAGCTGTTGCCTTGGCAACTTGGCAATGTCTAGATGCTAACGATCTACTTGTGCTTCTTTAATCATGCAATACATACATATAGTTCACACATTACTAAGTTGATCAATTATATGATTATTCAATCATACACATGTTTATATGTGTTATGTTCAATGTATGCTTAATTGACTATCCCGGGTATGTATCCTTATTCACAAATCATTCATTGGTCATATCTTGCATATATCTAGTTTGCAATTAGGTTTATGCCTTAAGAAGTTTGGTTACCCTAAATTCATCAATCATACATTCATCAATCCTTTCCAAGCATTAAGTATTCATATAATTTCCTAATTCTCATTCAATCATACCTAATTCATTTCTTATATCCTTTGAATCACATTTGCATTCACTTGAACATCTTTATACCATTAACAAATCATACTTCTCAAATTCATATACATTGATATCAATCATTCCATTCCTTAATTTGTGACCTCAATTAACAACTTAAACTTATCAAACACTTAATCATTTAATCAAACAACTTTTTAAGTTCATTTCAAGCCCCAATTAAGTCTAATAACACCATTATAAAGTGTCTTAACCTTATATAGTCCAACAATTGCCCAAAACCAACCATTTCTCTTTCCAAAGTACTTCCCACGACCATGGGATGGAGCCTTATAAATCCCACAATTGTGGGATTAGTGAACCGAATGTTCACTCACCCATAACCTTCATTTTGTTTCCAATTTTTACTCTTCCACACTCTATCCAACACATGTTCACCAAAGTCCATCGATTTTAATTCAATTATACCTTATTCATGCTTCAATCCCTTATCAAATTAATGTCTAAGCCTAATTTAAGAATCATTCATTAGACAACTCACAAATCATTATCTTTCACACATCAAAATTAAAATAGAAACTATCACTCACTATCAATCATATATCCTAGTTCTGTTGCCCTTTCAAGATCAATATATTAGCACCTTTATTTAACATGAATTTACCTTCATTATACCTCAAATCCTAACCTAATTCATCCATAAAACAATCCATAACTTACTGTTCATACATCAAGAGCACAACAGAAAAGTGTCCAAGTTCATGCAGAAATTTTCAACAATTCATCACAGTTTCATCATCATAAATTATCTATTATAAAATTCCATTAATATCAATCTTTTCTTGTCTAGCTCAAATTCCAGCTTAAATATCAAGGTAATTAAGCTTTTCATACATGCAAGATCATCCAAACACAAAGTGGAAGTAGATTGGTTTCAGCAAAGGCAAGGAGATGATAGCATATTATAACTATCTTTAAGCATAATATTATATGAATCTTGAAGTGACTATGAATAGAAGTAAAGCAGAATTTCAAAGCTACAGGGATATGAGTGTATTTCGAAAATGTGAGGAAGGAGGAATAATGAATTCCAATAGAAACATCTAAGGAAAGCTTTTGCCATATATATGTGTCATTAGCTGAGTTAAGATAAATGTGTCCTTATTTAAGGACATTTGTCCTACAAGGAAGCAAGCGACATGTCTTCCCCTTAAATGGTACACATGCCCTCTTCTTAAGCTGTTATATGTTCTCTTCTTAAATTGCCATATGTCACTTAATCTCTATGCCAAGTGTAACTCAATTATGTTTACCCAATGTCACAAATTTTATAGGCTTTGTCATCCTAATTTTCTATATATGCACTTATCTTGCCACTTGACATTTTACCTAGACTAAATATACATTTTAATTCATCAAATTTTCAATTGGAACAATAAATTCCAAGTTACCAATTATAGTCCATCAATTCTTGTCATTGGAAATCCAAAGTACAAGACACTGGAACTGCACATTTATGTCACATTCATTTTAGTTTCATTTCTGGGAATATGTCAATTGAGTGCAATTTGTCTAAATCACAATTAATATGTGTATGCTAATATTATGCATATGAATACAATCATAAAATCATATCACAAATGTACAAAATTCATTCTATATGATGTCACTAATGTGACTCAATAGTCCAACACTTTAGATCCTTCAATAATTTAAGAGACAGGATATTACAATGGTTTTGCTTCACCCCTCTCTCTCGTTGAAAAGTAAAAGAAATAGATTGAACCAACATAGAACATGGGTTAAAGATGGTTCTCTACTTGACTCATATTGTTGAACATAGGTCTCTATCAACTCCTTGATGCCCCATATTGCTTAACATAGGTCCCCATTGATACCATACTCTTAAGTCCTTTCTATAAAATCATCCCAAAATTGCTTTAACTCAACTCAAACTTGCCTGAATTTATTCTTTCATTATTAAATAGTTAGAACATGTTATAAAGATAAAATATAAGGAAAATTAAGTATCAAATTCAATAAAAATGATCCAAATACAAGTAAAACGCTCTCCAAATATTGTTAAAAATATATTACAATTAGCATTTAACATTATACCTCAAGTCTAATGCAAAAAACTTTTTGCTATGATATTACCAATCATATACTAATAAGCATCAAATTTCCCTATCATCTAATTAGAGATTACCTTAATAACCTTATTAGATCACAAATCAACTTAGACAATGCTTGCTTGGTTTCACATATGATGGGAAACAAAAGTCTGAAGTTGGATATTTCATTCTAGAAATTTTTTAAAAGTAATAGTATGAAACATAACCAACTTTGGACAAAACTCCAATGCTCTTCTCTCAGTAAATAAATACAATGAGAATCTTGTTGTCTTAACCTAACAAACACCTCAATATATTTGCTTGCTTACTTCAGTATCTTGAATGTGGAATTTCATTGATCAGCTAAATCTACAGGCAAATAGAGTCAATCATAACAAGTTTATAAAACTAAAGTAAATTCAAAGTATTGATCCCAAAGGAACTTTATTACTCTATATATTAATCCTATCTAAGCAAAACACTAAAATAAACCAGGTTTTGGAAGTTATTAATTTACCAAATTTACACAAACAAGATAATTAATGAATAAATCAACAAAACTAATTCTAGGGATTTAGGTTTGACTTCCTTGAACTTATCATATAAACTATCATAGTTGAAATAACAACTAAGCTAATATTCCATGCCCTCTCTCAAGACATAAAAGTAGGATTAATTAGGTTACTACCACCTCTCGATGCACAATTCATCCTATTCAAACTTATTAAGCATATTCAATGCTTTTTATTATTATTGAAGTCTTTGTTCTTTAGATCTAAGGTGTTTACTCTCTTAAGGCATAAATCGTACTTCTTCTTTTATTATTTTAGACAATCCTTGACTAAGATTAATCCAAGATTGAGACAAAAGAGAATAAATCCATCCAAACAATGATAAAGTCTTGTATTAATAATCTAAGAATCCATCCCAAGCTACATCCCTAACCCTAACTATGTTTAAATACTTTATATAATGAAACAAAGCTAAAGAAAATCTAAACATAAAAGACAGAAGAAAAAGAAAGAACTAAAACAGTTATTACAATCTCCTCCAATTTTACTTCAAAATCCTTCCTTAATGCAAAGAAACCATAAAGCTAAAAATTTACTTTCAAAGGAGGTTGTCATTGGCCTTCCTAGTATCCTCTACAAAAACCTAATAAGAGTATTTATAAGTAAGGATTACATAAAAGAGTTATAATGATCAAACTTGTAATTTTGTATGCCCTTGGAGTGTTTATTATGAGAACCAACACTTATTACACTTCCAAGCCACGTCGATCTTGTTTGTAAATTTTTAGGTGTAAATAAGACAATTCCAATACTGATTTTGTTTTATGTCTTCTATAGAGTTGTATCCCTTTGATTTATCTTTCAAATAACTTTGAAATCACCTTGATTGGATAATTATAGAGATCATTACCCATTAAACAATGAATCAAACATAGGATAACCTTATATTATTCTATATAAAACTTGGTATAAAAATGCTAAATTACAAATAACTTAGGCCTTAAAAACATGTAAAATAAGGATCTATCAAATTCCCCACACGTGACATGTTACTTTTCCTCAGGCAATTAAACATGAACCCTAACCAACTAATCACTCTTAATAAAAACAAGAACTAATTTCACTTTTGTAGGTGTACAATGGAATTTAGCATATACCACAAGTCTGTAAGCCTTTATGTGCCCCTAATTAAGGAATTATAGTGTCCTGATACTCATAAACATCAACCTACACTCATTAGTTAGCTTTCTAATTAGAAACACAAGATATATAAATTAAAGTCTTTATTGAATTGCAAAAGTGAGACACATAACATTTCTCAAGTAAATCATGATACGAGCATAAAAAATACATTATCCGACCTCCTTCATCATTATAAAACACTTCAATATTAAAATTTCCTTACAAGATATCACTCATTCATACAAGTATTTAAAATCTTGGTGACATACTCTCTTCATTTTCATATTAAAGTGTTTTTTTTAAAAGATAATAACTTTGACTCATAAAGTTTATGTACAATTCTGTGATGCACAAATTCTAGGTTAGTATAGCAAAAGTTCTAGATTAGCTAGTCATGGTTCCCTATAATCTGGTTAAATAAGGTGGGTCAACCCAATCCCCTTCTCTCCCTCAAGTTTATAAACAAGTTAGTAGCTACTTCTCTAGCTATCATGCCTATCCTACTTTGGTGTATGATTTCCTAGTGTATGTATCATACTTTGGTGTATGATTTCCTAGTGTAAGTGGCTTGAAATTCTAACTTGTTTATCTAATAGGTGAAGTTAGGACTCTAAGGTAGCCAATAAGAAATATTGCTATCTTGAATCCTATTATAGGCTTGAGCAATTCGTTCTAATTTAAGGCACTATTAAAGTTGAAAATTTAACTTTTCTTTTTTTTATTGCTAGCCTAGAATATTTGTTTAATGTTTTGAGTGCAGTGATCACTGAAGCAACTAAGTTTCTATTAGTTTTAAAGAGTAGTAGAAGATCATCTGCAAAATTTAGGCTCACAATCTTTAGCTTTTTTGTATCTTGCATGATATTTAAACGTTGGACTTCTTTTTACTACTCTTGCGAGGAGTTTGTTAACACCTTCATCACTAATAAGGATAGGTAGCATAATAGGGGATCCCTTTGCTTAATACCCTTGGCATCTTTAATTAACTTAGATGGTTCTTTATTGACTAGAATATCAAAGGAAGTAATTGAAATGCATTTCCTTATCCATTTAGTGAAAACATTATGGAATTTAAGTGCTTACATAATGTTAATGAAAAATGACTAATCTAACATATGATAAGCTGTTTGAAAATAAACTTTTATAGCACAATTTTTATAGATTCCCTTCCTTGTGTAGTGCTTGAATAACTCATGGAATAGTGAAATGTTGTCACCAATTCTTTTTTCTAGTATTTCATCCTAAAAGTCTCCTATATGATTTTGAAGTAGTGATTTGAGTCTTCTAGCTAGGAATTTAGAGATGACATTATATATGGTGTTACAATATAAAATTGGGCAATAATATTTCATGGTTGTTTGCTCTCTTCCTTTTCATGGTTGTTTGCTCTCTTCCTTTACGAATGAGATATATAAATGCCCTATTGTTTTCTTTGAGCATCTTATCTTTTTTTAAGGAATTCCTTAACTGTATCCTTCATAAGATAGCTAGTCATGACCAAGTTTTAAAGAAAAAGCATTCATACTATTAGGTTCAGGAGCCTTAAAAGGATGTATTAATTTCATAGCACTAAAACCTTCTTGATTAGTAATTTATCTTGAGAACGGTGAAGCCTCCCGCATATATATATTTGATCATGTATTATTTCTTTGATTACAAAGGATTGAGTTAATGAAAGGTTCCTAGAATATTTTTAAAATACTTTTCTACCTCTTCCATAAGCTAAAATTGATTAGAGAAGAAGGCACCATTGGAGTTCAAAGGGATAATCTTGTTGACAAATTATCTAGCAGCTGCTTCTTTATGAAATAATGCTGATTTTCTATCTCCTTCATTAATCCAACTAACTTTGGATTGTTATCTCATTAGGGAGAAATCAACATTGATTTCTTGAGCATAGTTAGACAAGGCTGGCTTCTTTTCTCTTTTTAAGATGAGGATTTAGAATTAGAGACCAAGGTAATCCGTGTATACTCCATTTCTTCTTTGCTTATGTGGAGGAGATGATTTATGTTACCAATGTTGCTTCTATAGAAGGCTTTAAGCTCCTCTTTAACATTTAACATTTTCCTTATGAAAATGAATTGATTGGTACCTAAAGTATTAGAGCTTAGCCTTCTTTGAAATGCTTCTTGAAAAACTGAAAGTTCAGTTAGAAAGTTGTTAAGGCTAAAAAGTGATTTACCTCTTCCTTAGGGCCTAGAGAATTATACAACTATAGCAGAGTGATCAGATAGAGAGGTGTTGGGATTGTTGGTTTTAGTGTAAGGGAAGGTTTGAAATCACTATAGATTAAAGAGGCTTTTGTCAAGTTTCTTTCTTAGAATGGTATGGTTTTTTGCTGCATTATACTTAACACTACCTAAATGCATCACCTGCAAGTATGCAAGGTTGTTATAGTATATGGTGGATGCCCCGAGGTCTTCTCACAAGGAAGTTGTTAACTGCAATAACTTGATTAAAAACAAGAAATTAAATAATCAAATTCAAGAAGGTATAAAGGTTGTGAAATTATGAAATTAAACAAAAAGTATGAATTGCACAGAATTGATATAAACCTTTTAAAGATAACCTAGGGTTTACACTTTGATCCAATTTTAAGCCTAAATTCTTAAATTTCTCATTCTATGAACCTACACCTTTGTTGTCTCTTCAATAAAATTAGCAGCTATCAATTTAATAGTTCTCACATTCATAAGCTAACAATTACAATCTGTTCGATGTTACAAATTAAGTAATCCCTTAAAATTATATTTCTAATTAATTCTTAGGGTAATTGGTTGTTTAGTTCCAATATCAAGTTTCATCTTTCAATTCTTCACTCAATATCTTAAGACTATTAGGTGGCCAACCTATTAACCTAGCATTTAACATAACACAATCAATCTAGGAAAGATATATATTAATGGGAATTATTGAATCAACACATTCAATTAAATCTAAATGCAAACCCTAGGTAAGAATAATTTAGCTCATCATTATAAAGTGAAAATAATACTCATATCAATTGAATTCAAACTAGTAAATTCCATTGTATTAAGAAGAAATTTAAAAAAAAATAATCTACAATCCCAAAAGAATAGAGAACAAAAGAACCCTTGGATGAAGGCTAGGAGTGAAACTCTCATTTGCTTTCTCTAGCCCTCAATCAATGTTGATGAAAAAACTCCATTGATTCTCCCTCTGTAGTTCTGTTTCTATCTCGATACTTCCCTCTTCTTTCTGACCTCAATGCCTCCTTTTTTAGGTCATGATCGCTTCACATAAGTTATCGCTTCTCCTCCTCCCTTTCCAATGAATCCTTTTTGATTTAAAACAAAGCCCTATAGATAAAGTTATGAGCCAAAAACCAAGGGAAGGTTAGACTCGGCCGGGACATATTTTGTATTTCATTCTTAGCCTTTTACTCCCCTTAACACAACATTTTGAGCCTCTATTTTTACATAGGAATTATGGCCTATGATGTTGGCTTAAATTTTACCTTTTGAATAACCTTATTTGGATCTCATAAGCCTTAGATATGTTCATGTAAAGCTCTAATGGTTGAGAAATAAGTTTTACTTTAAACCAATAGTTGCTGGTCCAAATGAATTTGAATAGCTACATATATAGGCTTCTTTAAAATCTTGAGATGTTATCTAAATATTCTTTGACTTTTTAAAAATCTTTTTAATTCCTTAAATCTCAACCTAAACACAAACACCTAACAACAATCTTGAACAAACATATTAGAAAAGAGTAAAATTTGAACAAAAACTATCCAAAACCTATCGCAAAATGCATTAAAAGGAAACAAAAAACAAACAAGAAGGAATTTCACCAAGTTAAAAAATTATTGGATAAAATCAAGGCGAACCTTTTAATAATTTCCATAATTATCTTGAATTAATTTCTATTTATGTAAGATGTGGTCATGTTCCCTCCTATAAATTATAAGTTAAACTATAATTCATATTTGAAAACTTTTTAAGATATTAATTTTCTCTAATTGAATAATTTTTAAAAACAATACTAATCTAAAACAAAAAGAAATCTACAGATACACTTGAAGGTGATATATCTCTTGTTGATTCACACAATTATTTCATATGTTTCATAATTTATTCAAGCAATATGCATGTGCATGAAATATGTATATATTTTTTTGTTGTATTTTTATATATCTTCTATCTAAATTAGTTTATTTGATTTTAAGTCATTTATTGGAAAGTAAAGACATTATATTCCAAAAAGAAGGCTAAGTCTTACAAGGTATTGATAGCTAGACAAAGTTAGTTATATACTAGATAGACAGATAACAATTATCAATTATACAATCATCATGTAGGGAGTAAAGTAATCTAATAACTTCCTAATTCAAGCCATACCCATTTTTGACTTGATTAGAGACTTTTGTTTCATTGAAAAGGCACCAAATTAGCCCCTTCATTGTATGAATAGTGATGCTTTGAATTATTGTGCATTGATATGTTTTTTCTATAATCTTTTTAGGTTTTTCTCCTATAAACCTTATATAGCAAGGTGTAAAATGCTATCTTTAATAAGACATTATATGGATTAGAAGTACAACTTTAGAAACGTGAAGTATTAGTCTATCCTAATCTATTACAAAATAAGTAAAATTGCATAAGGTTCTAATGCTTGTCTAGGTCTCCAGCACGTATGGACATTAAAAGAATAAATGATTCCTTGTTAAAATTTCCTAATCATAATGATAGCCTAAGGTACTAATGATTAAATCTAGGTCTTATTTTAGGTAATTATGTAAGAATTTCTTAAGGAATGACATAGCCTAGAAATGAGGACTTTACAATACAAAATTTTAAGAAAGTACCATTTTTTGGATGAATAAAATCATATGTCACCCATACTCTTCTCTGATAATATGGAGATAAGACACAACCTGATACATGAGATAAAAGAAGGTTATACAACAAAGAGAATTTCTAAGAGATATAGGGGATAAGATGTGATCGTATCCTAGCCTGTATATCTTTAAGAAGAGTTATACATACATACATGGATTAAGACACATGTGCATCAGTGCCTATGACTTTTTCTCTATAAAGATTCGCAAGGAAACATTTGTAATTCTTCTCAAACTTGATCATAACTTTCTCATTTTATCTCTAATTAAGATGATTTAAGACGCTACAAAGAGCTTGTAAATAGATCTAAAAATTCCATTTTTAGGTTGTTTAGAAATAGAAAAATACATGAACCCATTCTTTTTTAGATATCTCTTGGGACTATAAATTTAAAATAGCAAAAATTAGGGTTTTAAGAACTTCTAAGTTTTTATTTTATTCTGGACTTTAACTTTAATTTGAGTCAGTAGCCAGCTATTGAATGAGAGTCTAACAACAAATCTAAGGTCCCTTTTTGTTAGAGATAGATAAAAAATAATTATAAAGAATTGATCATTGATAGAGGATAGCAATTTTCATTAAGGATACCTTAAATCAATTTTTTCTTACTTTCAACGATTTTTTTTCCATACATATGATTTTGTCTATATATAGATGTAGGAAAGACAACCTATATGTTAATTATTAGGGTAACCTTTTATGGGTTTCAAAAAACTCAGTGCATTTCGACAGAAAACTAATTAAATAGTAGTAATGGTTAAATCTATTTAGAAATAAGTGGTTGGTTATTAAGAGGTGGCAAATCGTTATGCTAAGAAAACTCACAAGTCTAAACAATGAAATTCTTGTAATTAATTGAATATAGAAGATGAAATTACGTTTGGAAATAATCTCTCTACTAGTTAGGAGTAAGACTGCATACTACTGAATCTTCCAAAGACTGCATACTACTGAATCTTCCAAACTCTACGCGTCAGTAAGATTTCTACTAGACATTGTTATTATTGTTGAAGATGAAATTAGGAAAAATATGGTGTCTATGTATTTGTTAATATAAGTTTTCTCATGGTGATCTAAAGTAGTTGGCTTTTTTTTGGGTTTAAATTTAATCAATCATTAAGTCTACTTTATTATAGAGTAGATAATAAGAAGAGGATTGGATTCAATACTTAAAATGTTTTTCTTGAGATTGATTCCTAATACCACTTTATTAGGAGACTTGATCCTCTGGCCCAGGTGCTCTGGCCCTACCCTATGCCAGAGGATCTGAAGGCCTTTATTAGTACCAAATAATAAATATGCTTGTCTTAATCGAGTATTAGAGTAGAAAGGTGATGTAGAAACCAGTAATCAATTACCTTAAAAGAAGTAATTAAGGTTTAAATAGTGTCAAAATGTAATGCTTCTAATATGAGATTTTTAAAACGACGAAAGTAATTCTCTTTCTAAATAAAAATGTTAAGCGATATATAGTTTTTTTAATTTCCCATGTATTTTAAACAAGGAATTTGCTTGCAATGTGTATTAATTAAAATTAATGCCTCATCTCTACCGTAATATTCTTCATTGTTTTAAGGGAAGCCAGCCATATGTAGATACATATTGTGATGATGGCTATGCGAGGATACAAATTAAAGTTTTCTGAACTACTATGTATCGTCTGACTTGATCATGCGCAGCTCATTATCATATGTAGATCATGACCCGTAAAAAGTGTTTACTAGACTAGGACATAACATTCAGTTTGTTAGTCTTTCTTTGCAAAAAGGTCAATGAGCAAAAATGGGCATTATTATAGGACTGTTACAGAAATCGTCGGTTGCTTGACAAGCTGTACATGTTAAAGTACAACTTAAAAGCAAAGCTCACATGCATCGAACAATCAAGTTTTATTTGCTCAGAGTCACTGAAACAATCCCTAAGGTACTGCCACCCATCTTCCATAGCCAACTGCTTTATTAACAAGCATCCTCGGCCTCGCTTTATCCCTACGTATAATGAACATTCATTTCTCAACAGTGTTTCTCTTGATAGCCCTGGCGTTCGTGCGCAGATCACTAGCATATTATAAAGACGAGGAATGGCATATAAAGGGCATTTCAAGAATGCACACGGATCAAGAGACGAGGTGTGACGGTGATTATTGCATAAAGGAGGTTGAAGAAATGACGATGGAATCGGATACGAGAAGAAGAATCCTTGCTCAAGCGACAAGGTACATAAGCTACGGAGCCCTTCTGAAAAATAAAGCTCCATGCAATCGTAGAGGAAAGTCCTACTATAACTGCTCATGGAGAGGGAAAGCCAACCCATACACTCGTGGCTGCAGCGTTATCACTCACTGTTACAGATTCACCAATTAGATCGGTTTTAATGGATGAAAATCCATTTGCTTAAGTAGATTCATTTAATTTTCTCCCGTTTTTTGTTATAATATTCTCAACTCTTATTTCACTTCCACATTAGTTAAGCATAGTAGCTGGGACCTGATGATTCTTTTAATGGCCTGAGAAATTACTGAATGGATCCAAAAGCTTCAATAATGCCTTACTGTCTCTACTTTCTAGTCTTTTTAGAAGAAAGTATAGAACCCGAAATTTCCTGAATAGTTTGAATCCGAATATGGATGCTTTATGCATATTTTCTAAATATTGTTTTCGTTAGAAAGTAATGCACTGCCTCCCAAGACTCTATTTCTATTTCTGTTTATATAAGAAAACAATTAAAAAGATTGTCGTTTCCAACTATTTTGGGTTATCAATTTAGTCATTGTAAGCATTCAACTATTCATCGATATAGGTATAGAGACCTATTAAATGACAATCTCCTTGTAGCAGAAAATTGTGCATTATGATTGTCTTTTATATTGTATCATTTGATATTTATATTATGGACAATTTGTTAGACATCAAAATGCTAAAATTGGAAAGCTTTTGTTGTTATAAGTTTCAACAATTGAGGTACCAGTGATTATGCCGTAATGGAATGTATAATGGATAATTTCATAGTCAAGAACAAATAAAGGTTGATCAATTAACTAATGTCTGTGATATCTTGGTTAGTTAATTTCAGTTTCATATGTAGTATATTAAAGACAAAGCAACATGTTAACTAAAATAGCTATAATTACTCATTATGTTCAAATAAAATTGAACCTCAATTTGTTATCTATGTTATTACTTCTTGGAAAGGAGAACAACCTCGGTACACAGTACTGTTTATTTGAATGTGTTAAGAGACTATGTTAAGAGACTTGGGGTGACCCATAGGTCACCCATGACCCACTAAACTCATTACTCAAACTCACTCACACCATATATACGAGATTGAACCACGTGAACTTTTCAATTTTATTTCTTTCCTTTGTATAGAACATTAGAAGCTTCTACTATAACAGAATTGTATTAGCTGTCAATTCTATTACGGATTCCACAACACAGTAGCCAATAGCTTTTCTTTATTTCTAGTATAAAATCCCCATCTGTATATATTAAGAGACTATGATGAAATAAGAAATTTCTTCATCAACGAAAACTTTCATTTCTAGCAAATCAATGATGATAGCCTTATGTGCTAAAGACAAACTTTCCTTCATAGATAGAACATGCATGCAACCAACGGAAGACAGGGCCTTGCTTATCAAATGGAGAAGGGCAGATTCTATGGTCAAATCTTGGATACTTAACTCCATGGTCAAAGAACTTGGTGATGCCCTCCTATCATTCTCCATAGATAAGGAGCTTTGGGATGAACTAAGAGAGAGATTCGGTGAAGCTAACGAACCACTACTGTTCCAAATAGAAAGAAAAATCAGTCATTTTAAACAAGATAATCTCACAATTTCCACATATTACACAAAGTTAAACAAACTTTGGGATTATCTAGCTAGCCTGAGTCAAATACCTACATACACTTGCAATGCTGCTAAAGCAATTACTACTAAGGAAAACACACACAGATTAGTGCAATTTTTGATGGGCTTAAACGAAGATTATGAGCATGTAGTAAACCAGGTCATGTTGATGGAACCTTTGCCCAATAAATGGAGGTTTTGCCATAATGCAAACTATGGAGAGACAAAAGAAGATAAGTGCTAGCAATGACAGTAACCTGAATGTAGCTATGATGATGAGACAATCCAACTCTAATGCCAACAGCAACAACAACAAGAGACCATTCATAAAAAAAGAGGACAAGTATTGTGAAAAGTGTGAGAAAACCGGACATATCATAGAGGCTTGCTTTAAGATCCACGGTGTGCCTAAACGGTACAAGGAACTGACTGGCTAGAAGAGCAAGGCCAACCTAGCCATGATTAGTGACTCTCATGCAGACATACAATAAGAACCTAATGAGTATATTAAAAGGAGTGGCCAAATTCCACAAGGCCTAGCCACCTTCATACAACAGGAAATATCTAAAGCAATCAAAAGGAAGGCCACGAGAGAGGTAAAGTTAGGTGGACTTGCAAATTTCACAAGTAATAGCACAAATTGCACTAATGTTTATAGTGCAGAAAATGAATGTACATGGTTGATCGATTCAGGTGCATCATCACACATGGTTACAAATCTAGATTTCTGCCATAAGTATGAAATAAACAATATATACAAGCTTGCTACACTCTAAAATTGCACATACACAAATCTACAAGGAGTTTACAGGTAATGTGTGCACTAATTTTGAACCTTTGTCTTATGAGACAACAAGCAAGTCAAAGGAATGGGTGGACTCCATAGATAAAGCTACCGAAAGGGAAGTAAGCTATAGCATCAAAGTGGGTATATAAAGTGAAATACATCTCACATGGCACTGTTGACAAACTAAAATCAAGATTGGTAGCTAAGGGCTTCAACCAAAGGGAAGGAGTGGACTATTCAGAGGTGTTCTCTCTCCTGTAGCCAAGATTATGACAATCAGAACATTCCTAGCTGTAGCTACAATAAAAAAATGGCCCATCATATAGTGTGATATAAATGATGCCTATTTACATGGCCACCTGGAAGAAGAACTCTATATGTTACCAGCACAGGGTTATAAGAAGGCTAAGGCAGGAGAGGTTTGCAGATTGATAAAATCCATTTATGGACTCAAACAATCGGGCAGACAATGGCACAAGGAACTAACCACAAAACTAAAGGGATTAGGCTTTAATAAAGTAAAATCAGATGATTGCCTATAAACTAAAGCTCAAGGCAACAACTTTATTGATATCATCATCTACGTGGATGCCATTCTCATCACTGGAGCAAAAGAAGAACATTTAAACACTATCAAACATGCCCTACACAAAGAGTTCACAATCAGAGATCTAGGGTATGCTAAATTCTTCCTAGGAGTCGAAATAGCAAGGTCAGAAGAAGGGACTATACTCAGCCAAGGCAAGTATGTAAGGGACATTTTACAAGAAACAAATTTACTGGACTGTAAATCATGCATAACACCCATAGTTCCAGGAAGTAAACTTACCATTGACGAAGGTGAATTACTCAAAGACCCGAAAATCTACAGGAGAATCATAGGCAAGCTACAATACTTGAGCTTCACAAGACCAGATGTCATCTACATAACACAACAATTAAGTCAATTCATGAAATCACCGAGGGAACCTCATTGGAAAGCTATAACATGTTCTCAAGTATCTCAAAGGAACGTAAAAACAAGGCCTATTCTATGCATCAA
>JANPWT010000009.1:3646923-3661996 GCA_024678245.1 Erythroxylum densum | reverse complement strand
GAGAATAAGAATCCCTTTCCAGATGACTTACAAAGATCGAATCAAGATGATTTGGCTATGTGCCATGTAGGTCTGCTGTCACCTAAAAACTACAACTACAACAAATTCTTCACTCAGTATAAATTTAGAAGTGGTAAAATGTAGCAGACAGGTTAAGAAGTTGGACGCTTTCATTATTTTTGTATCAAACTTCTCGACAATTTCATCCATTTCAACCAAAATTCACAGAAAGATTGTTGTTGAAGTGGTGAATTTTCAGTATGTTTGGCAATGAAAAAGGAAAGAAAATGAAAATGATTCTTCAGGTGCTAATATGTTCTTCACCAAGTAGAAACTTGTAAACCAAAAATCAAATGAAAAAGAATTAATGGATGAAACATTTGCATTGTATTCAAGTGGACAACAAAAAGTGGTGATCAAATAGCCAACAACTAAGAGAAAAGTAAAAGCTTCCCAAATGATTGCAAACTGAAATTCAAGACAGTTGAAGTTACCTTGTGATATTCCAGAGTATACCCAGCGACCTTCCAGACATCAACCATAAAAAGAGATGGTGCAACTTCAAAGATCTATCCACAGGACATGAAGGTACATACTTATACAACTGAATCTTGTCAGGGAAATGAACCAAACACTAAAACTGCAGTGAAAACAATCAAGAAAAGTGAAGGGACTAAAACCAACTGATACACTTATCTGGAACCAACAAACGAGTTGGTTTTCTAGACAACAATGATAGCTATGTCATTTCTGGAACGAAGTAGGCAGATTATTGGCAGAAAAGGCAGTAATTAGTTATCAGAAAAGAAAAGGAAACCGAACAGAATCAAATTATGCAAACAAAACAACCTGACTATCCTGGAGCATTTACAGTTTCAACCTCGAAAATTTAGTAATAATACATGCGTAAAGATGATATCAACTCAAGGAAAAGAGGGAAATGGTTTTAGGAGGAAAGCCACAACAAGATTATCCACTTCTACATCGAGAGGAGAAAATAATAAATCCTAATTAAGTAATAATCAAACCAATTCGTTTCAACCGCAGAGATTTTACAGAAGAATATGATAAAATCAGAGTCTAGCATAGAACCTCGAGTAATTGCCAAGGAGAATTAGGCCATCGAACAGGATCAGCAACCTGAGCAGAGGCAACAGTCCCCATGAACCAACTAATCCGGGAAGAGTCCTTTGTTTCAAAAGCCATCTTAAACCTCAGCGTGGTCGGTCTCGGAGTCGGCAAGGTACTTGACGCCAGCGACACGACAGAGGATCCAAGCCCTTTTCTAACTCTTTCAAACCCTTTTCTAACTCTTTCATCTGCTTGAAGATGAATAACAAAAGAGTGATTTTAGAGTTAAGTCAAAGGAACGCAAGTGAAACTAGTGAAAACATGTTTTTACCGGTTGTTATGACCAACAAAAACACAATGATAGAGATAAATCACAATCAAAAGAAAAAACAAATTGAGAGGGGGAAAATCAGAAAACAACAAAAGAATAAGAGCGAAAGACTGAAAACACGAATTAGAAACACTCTGAGACGGCAAGACACCGAAGAGAGAGAGAGAGAGAGGAACTTATGGTTGGGAAACCGATATTGAGCTTCTTTCTCATAGCGTCAGATTTGTAGAATTCAATATACAGAAACAAGAGAATTTGGAAAAACAACAATTAGAAAGAAAGAGACACAGAGAGAGAGAGAGAGAGAGCATAGAAGAAAAGAGAAGAGATTTAGGGTTTTGCGAATTTGAGGGGATTAGGGTTTGATATAGCGTGGGTATTAGGAACCAGCGTTGGGACTTGGGGAAGACGAAACAGTTGAGGGTTTGGGCTAGCTTTGAGTTGCTTACTTGTGTCTGTAGAAACCAGTTGAGGATTTTAGGAACCAGCGTTGCGTTTCACTTGCTGCAGAGAGAAGAAGGTGGAGAGAAAGAAACCAATTTTGGGTAGGAAGAAGGCAGGGAGAAGAAAGCAGATAAGAAACACACGCGAGATGAAAATGTTTTAATTAAAGAAGAGGCAAACGTCTTTTGCGACGTTTTATTTAATAAAACGTCGTTACTTTTATTTTGTGACGTTTTACTGATAAAACGTCGCAAAAAGTATTATATATTTATGATGTTTTTATAAAACGTCGTAAAAGACTTAAATTTTTCGTGATGTTTTTTAAACGTCACGAAAAGCCTTCATAATTGATTGTATGTTATTCTTGTAGTGGGAAAAAATGCATGATGATATAAGGAACTTCTTTTAAACTTCCAACCAAAGTCATGGTAACACCAAATGTTAACATACATGTATATGTAGGAGTACAAATCGTCTACTAATGCTTAGTACATGCATGCACGCGCTGATGAAGCAATTTGGATTATGACCTTCTCACCTGCCAGTTAACCGGTTTAATGGCGAGCAATTAATACAATAAACGATCCCGAGGAAAATTTATATTCACATGACCATGGGATACTTGATTGCTCCCAAAGCAAGGCATAGAAAAACTGCTACTAAAACTCCTTGGAAGTTTCGCTTCTTGGTTGGACGGCCAAAGTATATTAACGTCTAACAAAATTTAATCCGTAGTCCCATGAATTGTTGGTTGGTTCCATATTTCAGTTCCTTTTGTAACGCTTGGAAACGCAGTCGCCATTACTTGGACTGTGAACATGTGGGTATTAGCTTATAAAATGTTTCAGATTGCTTTTTTGGAGATTTAATGTCCATCAGCAAGAGTTTCAACTTTCAAGTGTTATGATTATAAGGTGCTGGTAACTAAAATATTTGACATTTTTTTGTATTGAAGAAGATTGAAGGATTATTGAAGTTAAGGGCTTGATTATTCTCGAGTTCTTTGTCTTCTTCATTTGTCATTGTAATTCTATCATCAAATCACGCAAGCTCTCAGCCTTAATATTATGACAAGAAACGGGTCGCGTCAATTAATCTAGCCCCAGAGTTTATGAATTCTCTTTTCTTTGAAAGGCCTCTACGTCCTCTTCTATTCCCTCTCCAGCTTCAACCACTAAACGAAAATTTGACAAGAGGATTCGCATACTTCACTGTAAGAAAACTGTAGCGATAGAAAAGAAATCGTTGAAAATTAGCGATAGAAAGTATAATTTCGTCCCTAACATTGATTGATTTAGCGACTGTACTAATACCTGTTGTTAAATATGAAAGGAAACCGTCGCGGCAAATATAGTCGTTGGTAACAATACAAGAAAAACGAGAATTAGCGACGGAAAATTACCAACAGAAAATATATAGTTGCAAATTACCGATGGAAAATTCAGGTCCATCGGTAAAATTGACAGGAAAATTTTCATTTAATGACGGGAATAATATCCGTCACTAAATATAGAAGGAATTCATCCCGATAAATTTTGCGATGGACTTTAGTGACAGTATAAGATTCCTGTCGGTAAAGGATTTAGCGACAGTATAAGATATCCGTCGGTAAAAAGGCGAGAATTATTGGCAGAATAAAAAAATTTTGAGCTTACCTACTGAAATTTTCGTTGGTAAATTTTTTTAGCAATGGTATAAAATATTCGTCGGTAAAAAGGCGGGAATTATTGGCGAAATAAAAAATGTTGAGTTTACCTACGGAAATTTCCGTCAGTAAATTTCGTCAACAAATTCTTTTTAAATTCAAACTCACCCGACATCTTCCCCCCCCCCTCACCTACGTCTTCTTCTTCCTTCTTCTTGCATCTCCTTTTCGGTTTTCTTCTCTCCGGTTTCTCTGTTGTGGACTCCTTTTCTGCTTGTTGGCGTTATCTTCTCTAGATATTGTCATTATGTTCTTCGGTCGAGGTATTTTTGCAACTACTGTCGTATATTTTTTTCATATAACATAAAGGCAACTTTGTCCTTATCAAGCTCAAGTGAGTATTTAAACCTACTATAGTTTTATAAACAAAATTCTACATTTATTGATCCTCAATAGTGTTAGAAGACTAGCATAAAATTCTTCTTCTTTTTGTAGATGCTTAAAAAAGCTAAACAGTTCAGAACATTGTTTCTAGCTTCCATCAAAATTGCTAGTAGTAGAGCAAAGAAGTTGTTATCAAGCCTTCTACACAAGTGACAGCCTGTAAGAATATTCATTCCAAAGCATTTGAATAGATAAAGCCATGTTGGTATGTAGAAGCATAGCATACCGCTTATATTTAATGTCGGGTTTTTAAAAAAATTTAAAATTATTTACCGACGGAAAATAGAATTCCATCGGTAAAATCCATTATATTTACAGACGGAATGCCAAAAATCGTCGGTAAAATGTAAGATATTTCTGTCGGTAAATTTATCGACGACCGTTTTTTCGACGCCTTTTGTCCATCGGAATATTCCATCGCAAATTTTTATTATCAACGAAATTTTACTGTTTTCCATCGCAATTTTCCATGGCTAAGATCTTTTTCTTGTAGTGCTTCTATTTTGCTTCTTCTACATTTCCTCCTCCTCCCTCGATAGAATACACCAATTAAAAAAATCTAATAAAAATCTCACTTAGAAAAGTCTACTAAACCTTTCTCTTAACTAATAATTTTTTTTCAAATGACCCACATAAAGTGAAAAAATAATAATAATAAATATAAAGTATAAATAATTAAATAAAAATAATGATGATGATAATAAGCAAATTAATAATAGTAATTATAATATAATATAATATAACTACTAAATCAAGCTAGGTAGGTAAGGCTTATTTTAAATCTCTAAGAGGTAAGTACTACTTATTTACAAATTAAGTTAACTATAAAAGGAAAAAGTTAAAAGACTTATAAGAACTACAAAGATCTCTTTATGAGAGATCATTTATCTGAATTATGATACGCCAAAGTTTTTTATTATAGGTCATATCTTCGGTAAGTTACAACATTACCATATCATTCTTAATCAACTCTATCTAATTCTTCTTAGGCCTCTCTTTTTTTCATCTTCCTGTCTCTAAATGCAATCTTTTCTCATCTTCTTAATAGAATGTCTGAATGTCTCCTCTTAACATATTCAAACCACTTAAGCCTTATCTTTCTTAATTTGTTAATAATATTAGCTACCTATAATTTTTCTCTTATCATACATTCCTAACCTTATCTCTTTTAGTAAGGTTGCACATTTAATAGAGCTTCTTCATCTCCATCAAAATTAACTTATGATTATGTACTTATTTAATAGGTCAACACTCTACCCTATAGAGCATAATCGATCTAATTGCTAACAATAGAATTTACTTTTAAGCTTGAATGATATCTTTTTATCACATAAAACTCGTAATGTACTTCTCAATTTAAGCCACCATGATCTGATCCGGTGAACTATGTCTTCATTAATCTCTCTGTTGCTTTCGATGATAGATCCTAGATATTTAAAACTCTCCTTTTGCAGTAACCACCTTATGTCCCAAAAAGTTACACTCCACGTACTCACTCTTATCCTTCTCAATCTAAAGCTCTTCGATTCTGACGTATCCCTCCAAAGTTCAAACTTAGCATTGAACCCCTCTTTTGTCTCATCTATTGAAACAATGTCATCTCAACCTTCACACGAGTGAGCACAATTAATCGTCATATTATTATCGTACCTCTTTTTCAAACCATTAACTGTAGATTAACAGTAAGCTCTTTTAACCCCAGTTTTCCCTTAGATTGTATCAAATCAAAATAAACTCTTTAATTAGGTATAGGTATTAGATAACTTAAAATAAGCTCTCTAGATTTAGTGTGACAAATGCATTATGTAATTAAAAAATAGGTTAATCTAGGCAATAAGCATACAAGCTAATGTCATTTAACCTATGTATATTATCTATAATGATGCACATCCATTTGTTTACAACAAGTGAATTAGAGTTACAATTATTACAAATTGCAATCTAGATTTTGACAGTGAGTTCATATGTAAATAATCTATTGGAAGTGCTTAAATCATTTATACATGAATCCCAAAACATTGAAAAAGAATAACACAATCAATACTAAAAGAGAGTGAGAACAACACAACCAAATCAATAAATGCTCAAACGTGCTCATTAGCCTCGATGTCCTCTTTGAACTGGAAAGATGAAAGTTAGCTCCTTATAGCCATCAAAGAGGTAAGAAATCTTCCCCCTTTCATATCTCTAAACTCTTCTTCCTTTTCCTTTGGTTGCATAAATGTCATTTTATAGAAAAAAAAATTGGGGTTCTACAAGATACAAGGCTAGATACATAGGCGTATAGGTCACACTATATTTCATTTTTTTTCAATTTCTTGAACTTACATGTTCTTGATGAGCTACACAATCGTGTAGCTCACTAACACAACTATTGAATAGGTTGTAGTTGAGGCCGAAATTACATTTTCATGCTCTTATATGCTTCCAATGATTTACACAGTCTCATACACAACAGTGTAAGTTGCAATAACTTCAGATCATTCATTCTTTGTTCCATCTCACCCTAATTCATCTCTTTCTTATTTTAAAAAGGAAAATAATATTTAACATCAATAGATAGTTCTAAGGATATGTTTTTAGCTCATTTTGGTTCTTATTCTACCAACTTGACCTAAAACAAGATACGAACTAAAATAAAGTCTCTTAAACACATCATAACATTAATCACAAAGTATTAGGGAGTAAATATATAGTTAATTAAGCACTTATCAACTGCTATCCGCCTCTTTATCTAGATGGGAAATCAAATATTACTTTGCTAACTAAGATGTTGTAAGAAAGTGAACAAAAATGGAAAACGACATTAATTGTCTTTTTCTATTAAAAAAAACCTTCCTACCCTACACTTAACCAATAGGCCAGAACATAATGGAAATCTTATGAGCTATAAGAAATGGTAATAAAAAGGAAGGTCTCGTTCTCTTTAGGTTTGACTCCCTAAAACAAGCACACAAACTCCTTGAAGTTGGATTATGAAACTACAACTCAAAATACTCCCAAAGAAGTGGAAACCAGGAATTCATTTTGATGATTTAAAGCAAAACATATACTATTATGGATAAACATCCATAATAGTTCACTATAATATTGGACTACTTTGTCTAGAATAAATTATGCATGGTTATGCATATTAGTTGATGCCAATCAAAACCTCCATAAAACTATTCCAATTATGAGACTAAATGAGCAAGGACTTCTATTTTAGTACCAAGTGTATGTTTCTTATACATAAAAGCCTAATAATAATATAGGAAAATAAAAATGGAACCTTACGAGTTGAAGGTTCACAACAGGATTTTATGATGAGTTGTCCAAGATCAATCTTATAGAAGTAACAACTAATGAAACTTTAAATGTCAAGAAGAACCTATTACAACTACAGGTGAGGATACAGTATCATTGACCAAGGAAAATAAGTGATACACTGATCAAGAAGATGCACTGATTGCTAATGGTACTAATTAAGAAGATACACTGCGAATAAATAAGTGAGCACTGCTAGTGCAAAGTAGCTATCTTTAGACACAATGGGGGAGGTGTAAGGCTTCAAGATATATAGTACACAAGAAGAAATCTAGTAGGAAGCCTAAAACTTCCCATCCTCGTGTAAAATGTCCATAATAGTATGAAACATTCAAGGACTCAATATTCCTTATAAATAAATAGCATTCTTAGACTATTTAAATAAAATGCATCCCTGTATAGTAGAGATTTTTGGGACCAAAATAGTGGAAAGCATACGCACAAATCTTCTATTTTCTATGAGAGGATGAGGATTAATAACTAATCATAAAGGGAACTTCTATGGGAGAATAATGTAGTTTTTGATCAAGGCAAACTACAAATTCTAGATCAATTATGCTCACATAAATCCATTCATCTAAAGTCATGCTAAGAGAGAAGAACATAAGCCTATATCTATGCCTCTAATAATTCATATAAAAGGAATAACATGAGGAATAGGCTGTTAGACCTGAAATCCCATAGGGATTTACCATATATACTTTTAGGTGATTTTACTATCACCTTATACTCATCAAAGGTAGAAGGGAATGTTAACATAAGGAATTATGGTGGTGACTTGAAGTATGTTTCAAACGCATTAGGTACTTGACAGATTGTATCCATTAGTCAACATTCATTTCTTTTTTCCCATTATGATTAAAACGTCAAGAAGACGGAGAGTAATTCAATTCATAATAGTCATTTTAGACTCATCCCTTCTCAAAGGTTCACATAATACTTAATAATAGCACTTATAATTTCAAATTGAGGGTAGTAGTATAGTCATAACTCACTTAAGGAGTTTTGGGCTAAAAAGGTCAAAGAAAGTTTCATAAAAACAATATGTAAATGGATGAGGACTAATATAATTGAATAATAAAGAGACTGAATTGGAAAAAGAAAAAATGTTAGAGAATAAGGAGTAAAATGATAGTATATAACTTGTTATAGTTTAAAATTAAAATCCATATGGAAGCAAAGGAAAAAGGTACGATTATATAAAAGACATAAAATGGTCGAGAGAAGAAAAAAAAAACAATGAGCAAAAAACATCGAGAATAATAAGCAAATGACACAATAAAAGAAAATAAATTGTTTTATGACCGTTAGATTCAACAAATCTGATTGCCTCGAATGCCATTAGCTTTTCTTTTCCAGATAAATGCTTTTTGTCATTTTGATAAATACCAAGTGATGTGTTCCCATCGGCAGTGATCATGATAGAGAATTCACAATCTGTTCAAAACAAATAAAAATCCTCTCATAATTCGAGCTATTCACCGTACAACAAGATGATAACAACAAATGTTCTCATATTAAGTTTCATACTTAACGTTAATCTAAATACCAGTTTATAATTCAAAAATAAAAGAGTGAGATCACTCAAAAGCGTAAACAAATAAAGAAGTGCCCATGCAAGTTAGATTGGCTTTGGAAGAGACAATAACCTTTTAAAAAATAATTTATAATTCATTAAATCTCTTCTTTTTTTCTCTGAAATATCGTGTTTCATTCATCCTTCACTTCAATCTCAGCCACTGATGTCTATAGAACTAGTCCTAGCTGTCCATTTCTTTATATATATACATCATTCCATTTTTGGAAGCATTTTAGCTTTCTCCCTTTCTCTAAATATATAGTAAATCTCTCATCTCTTTCTATTCCAAAATGCTAGCTATAGAGTATCATCGTGGGTGTTTAGCTATACATTTAGATTGATAGATTTCGTTATTCTAGTGTCAAAAAATGATGTATTAGTCAATCTGAGATTGTAGGCAACAAAAGAAGATCGTTACGCCTTTGATGCTTCAGCCTATTTCGCCTTTTAGTATGAACTTATTCAGAAACACTCCAATTTTAGGCATATTACTAATTTCCCTTAAGGCTAGAGTCAAATAACATACAACTAGGTATTGCACACCTTGCAACGTCATTAGTCATTGTGTGCCCAATATTGGATAATTCTTTACATAAATGTATCTTAATGTCCAAATTACGTATAATAGAAACATCCTTCACATTATTATAGCATTGATAGATTCCACAAAACTCAATCCAATTGAACCATGTACTAAATATTTATTCAAAATCATTTTCCATTTACTAGCCTAACAATTAGACATTACATTACACTCAAAGGAATCTAATTTTTTCTATTACTTTTGATAAGTTACTGGCATTATTTTTTTCCAATCTCCTAACAATGAGACTTTTAATGTTAATAGAAAATTAAGTTTAATTAATAGTATTATATATAAGAATGCAAGTATAGTAAAGAAATATAATTTTAAGCCCTATTTGTTTCTATTTTATTTTTTGGTTTTCTATTTGTTCTTTAAAATTTAGTAAAAAATATGTTTGTTTGAGTTTTTTGTTTTTGTTTTTGTTTTTGTTTTTTTATTTTTAAAAGTTATGAAAACTACAAAAAGTTGTATTTATTTTCTGTTTCTTTTTTCATAATCTGATACTATCAGTTAAATATATATTATTTAATTATTTAATATCTTAATTATTAATAATTATAATCCGAACTTTAAAAAGTAGAAATAAAATGCTCAAAATATTAATTTTTCAATTATAGATTGATATTAATTTCTCTATTAAGTTTGTTGACGTGACATACTACGTGTTCAAAAACTCTTATTATTATTACGATGGCAGCAGTAGTTAAAAGAACAAATCCAGGTTAATAAAATGACATTATTTAGTCACATAAATAAACAACCTTGTTTTCAAATATGAACTCTCACCCCTTTCGTTCATTTTGCTATCCGATTGCATTTATAAATGAAGGGAGTTAGGTCATTTTAAAAAAGCTACGTCGTTTACTTATGTGACTAAACAATGTCGTTTCATTAATCAGGATTTGTTTTGTTAAATACTATTGATGTATTCTAATAATAAGAGTTTTTGGACATGTGGTATGTCACATCAGCAAACTTAATAAAGAAATTAATGTCAGGCTAGAGTTAAAAATATTTAAAATTTTGAGTATTTTATTACAACTTTTTAAAATTTGGACTATAATTGTGAAATAAACTAAAGTTTGAGATTTTTTTGTAATTAATCCTTTAAAAAATTCAAGTAAGAAATATGTAATAAACATAAATTATAACTATAAATTAGTTATAATTAATATAGAGAATTTTGCATCATAGTCCACAATTTTAATAGAACAACAATTAAACCAAAGAGGAAAAACAATTTTGATACAAAGATAAATCAAAAGAGAACTTCATTATTTTCCGTAGCCCCAAAAGTCCATCTCGCCACGAAGCGAGAGTTGATTAACGGGATGAACTGATGATTCATTTGCATCCTCGTACCTGACTCCCTTTGAAGAATCTTCATTCCCCATATGAGAAGTAACAATCCGATCAAGCGTAGCCCATTCATTCAAGCCCTCATGATCTCTTCCTGCAGCAACCTGAGAGGGTTCGCATGTGCTCACCTCTAGGTCTGGCTCACAAGTAGCTTGATACCTAAGACTTCCACTTCCACTCTCGCAGTCCCTAGGGTTTGACATTAGTTGCTTAACCATGACTGGTGTCTCAGAAGATAGAGTTGAGTAGTCGTAGCCTAGAGACTTGTTATGAGTTGGCATTAAGGCTTGAGATTGGAATAGAGAATACTGAGAAGTCATGTGTGGGTAGAGAAGGGCCAGCTCATGTTTACTATTTACTTCAAAGGGTTGGTCAGTACCATGCGTGTGATTTTGATTAAAAAGGGAATGGGTGTCTTTGTGGATAAAATTGTGAGGTTGAGTAGTACATGAGTTGATTTGTTGCTCAGATGAGTTAATGCTTGTTCCTGCTTCGTTTCCAAGCTTGAATAAATGTTTCTTCTTGAATACCCTGCATATAACCCACCCATCCTCCTGCACATGTATCGTGTGTAAAAGAACTTCGGCAATTATTGTTTTTATGTGAGAATTAATCTACCATCATGCTGTTGCAGAATGATTTAGATGTTGTTATCTGAAATAAACATGATTGTGATATGCATAATGCTCCAAATCAATTTGTCTTATTTCGCATCTGATGAAAGGACAGCATTTCACATCTAATCTTTAAAGATTAGTAGCATCCAAAATTTTTTTAAATTGTTGGCCTTGGAGTATTTGGGGAATGATTAACATAAACAGAAACTAATTCTTATGTGTAATTTGAGAAGCTAGAATAAATTAGTAGTTACCTTATTTGAATTTAGTAGATTTAAAGTGGTATTTATTTATACCGATGAATTAAAACAGATCTCTTATTGGTATTGTTATAGAATTAATTGCTAATTTTGATGTACCTAAAAATAAGATGCACTAATTTACCTAAATTTAAAGGTCAAACTTATATACCTATGCTCAATAAATGGTGAAAACACTTACACTAGAGCTTCCTTGATCATCACCATCTTCTAGTCTGTACTCGTGCATGATCCAGTCAGATTTCTGGCCATGAGGTGCTCTTCCCCGATAGAAAACAAGCGTTTTCCTCATTCCAATTTTCTTATAGCTGTTCCTAATGCATTTATCCCTACCAGTTGCCTTCCAAAACCCAGCATTTGTAGCTCTATTTGTTCTTGACCCAGTTGGGTACTTCCTGTCCTTGTGACTGAAAAAGTACCACTCGTTTTGTGGGACTGACCCGATCCTACATCTTTCTACATACATCATGAAACACAAATTACTTGAGCTCCAGATTATGTAAAGTTCTATCCAAAAGGAAGGAAAAAGTGTGCGCAAGATTGTATATTTAATATTGTTCCAACGTGATGATGATCTTAAAATGTCTGAATGTTAATGATCATTTTAGTCATTCAACTAACTATATTATCAATGAACTATATAGATAGACTGCGTCGAACTAGGTGTATATCTTCATAAAATTGGTCAAAACGTAATTAATCCATGCAATTTCTTTGCTTATTTGAGAATTTGGAAACTCGAACTTTTCTGTTATGCATGACTGCATGCCCTATATAACCAAAATCCTCGTAAGTAAAGAATCCTTGTATACACAATGATGGCAGCATTTGATTGGTTACACCTTAGAATCAAAACCAAAGTAATAGACTTTGAAGATTAATTTGTTCAAATATATAGATCAACTCCAAAATTTAAGGAACACCACAAATGTCATTATGCAACTTTTGAGCTTAAGATCAAACTACAAGACAATTACCTCGCAACTCCCAAGGCTCCAACTTGTTTAAGTCGATCTCTCGAATGACCTCCATGTCAAACTTTTGAAACGAAAGCTTCTTCTTCAGGTAGTAATGAAGCAATTCTTCGTCGGTAGGGTGAAACCGAAACCCTGGAGGGACACCACCATTTGACGAAGCCATTAGCATGCAGCGTACTCAACTATTACTTGAATGATCAAACAGGACGCGTATTAATGAGCTTTTTCCTTCCCTAAAACTTTTATATTACTGTACAGCTGGTTATAAATATGGAAGCGGCAATCATTTGGTACTTGAGATTATGGCAAAGGGTTTTATATACGGTAATGGTTGCCAACGGGTGACGAAGTGTTGAAATGAGAAAGTTGACCGCCGGTCACTACGCCCGCGGAAATGGCTAAAGATATCGTAAAAGGCAAGCGTATAGAACAAACTATTATTATTATTATTATAATGAATATAGCATAGCTTTGAGATGGTTTTCCATCTCCATTTGCTCGTTGGAGCGCGTGGACTTGCTAGTAAACTCTTAATTTTTTTTTGGTAATACTAGTAAACTCTTAAGTGATATCATCTAACTTTTTTATTGTTATTATCCTGTGTTTTGTGTTTTCTTAGACATTAACTCGCGTAATCATTCCTCGTATAATCTAAAAACATTATTATGTATTTTAATTGTGAATAACATTAAATTTCAAATCATAAATAATCAATTTTAACTTACTGTACAAAAGGTTGAATCTTTTGACAGTTCAATAAAATGTAACTATGGGCAACCTCTATTTCTTCCTCTGTTAATATTCTTCTTGTTTAACGTCTACATGTTCGTCTAGGATACGTGAAAATGGAAAAATTACTATCAGCATCACCTGTTCCCCCCTCTATCGTAATTACGAGAAACTTTCTGTCACTTATGTGAGCATGCGACTCAAAGTAATATGAGAAAAATATACTTGCTTCATCCGCTAAATAAGCATTACATATTGAACCTTCAACTTCAGCCTTGTTTTTGATATTTTTTCTAGTGATGTAAATACCTACATTAGTAAATAGGATTATTACAATTTTATTATTAAAACATGTTATTCCTTCAATTTAGATATTTAATATAATTATCTCTCAAACGAATACATCCATCGATATTAAGCTGTATCAATTAGTTTAGCCTCGTATGCTAAATGCATAGGTAGATGCTCTATACTGTTAAAGAAGCTTGGAGGGAAAATCCCGTTTAATTTGCACAAAATTATTGGAATTTTCCTTTCTAGTTTTTCCATTTCAACTAACTTTTATTTCATATGATGTTAAGTTTTTGAAAAAAAAAACTCAATTTTGTTATAACTTCCCAAACCTTATTCATTAGCAACTCCTAAAATGCAATTGAAATTAACCTTTGTATAAACACATGACAATCATGACTTTTCATTCCAAATAATTTGTACTTCTTCGTGTCCATACACTTTTCCAAGTTTGAAATATTATCACCGGAAAACTTTATACTTTTCAACTATTCACACAAAATTTTCTTTTATCTGAAGTGTAACATGTTTTCGGATATTTACTGGTGCGAAGATTTTTATCTAACTCATTCCTTCTACAAAAAAGTTTCAAATCAGTTAGTGATTTTGTGTTGCCCTTTGTTTTCCCTTTAATGTCATTTATGGTATTGAACAAATTGTCAAAAATATTTTTTTCAATATGCATCACATCTAGATTATGATATATCCAATATGGCAAATCCTAAAAGATGCTTCATTTTCTCCAACCAAAGTTTTTACTAAAGCTTGTATTAACTTCATCAGCTTCAAATTCTGTAACTTTCAATAACCCAAATTCATCAATCTCCTGCAATATCTCTTCACCTACTTTGTGAGGGGGAGGAGGTGTTCATACCGGCCATCCCATTTTTAATGAAAATTTGTTTATTGCATCTAAATGGATGATCGGAAGGAAAAATTTTCTTGTGGTTGCCAAATCAACATGATTTGCCCTTGTTTGGAAGAAAAAGCATATCAAAATCATTACCACAATAAGGACAAGCCAATTTTCCTATTGTGCTCTATTGAGAGAACATAACTTATGCCAAAAAAATTACTAATAGTCCATACCAAAAATGCTCTCAACACAAAATTTTGTTTTAGAGACACATCATATATCTCCATACCATATTCCCAAAGATGTTGCAATTAAGATATCAATGGTTATAAGAATACATCAATTTTATGCTTTGGATTTATAGGCCCTAGCACAATCACTTCCATGATGAATATTGTTGGACAGATTGACCAAAAGGTTAAAATCCATCCATCGACAATCCCAACCTAACATTTTGACTTTCAGTTGCAAACTTATAATGGGTGTTATTGAAATGTTTCGATGCTAGTTCATCCAATGGATGAATCATTATTCCATCTTCTTGTTTGTATTCATTATGCCATCTCATGTGAGATGTA
>JANPWT010000009.1:3582247-3598374 GCA_024678245.1 Erythroxylum densum | reverse complement strand
CGGAGTGTGGGGGCGCCTAGGGTGGGCGTTCCACCTTTTGGTAGAAGAGTACAATGCTGCAAAAGCAATTGGTCTATGTTTGTAGCGTGGGTTAAGTAGATGAGATATACTGACAAAGACAACTTAATAGTCTTAAAACTCTCTTTTAACTATGACATATGTGTAATATCGCAAAAGAGAATAGGGGGACTTTCCAAAATGAATTTCAAGTATTCAAAATTTTTGTTAGAGCACATTTAGACATATTAGAGGGATAAATTGTGCTGATGAAGTTCATCTAAATATAAGCACAGAGCTGGCCACCAACTAAAACATTTCTCAACTCTAGATCATAATTGATCAGAATGCTAAATCCAATATGAGAAGGCACATTAAGGAGTTTTAGGGTTTTTTACTCTTCTCCTACCTTACCTAAGTTTTATTAGTTTTGTTATATTTCACTTTTAGATTCTGTTGTTCAGCTATAGCTTTTTGCTTTAGCTTTGTTTTTACTCGATTCACCTTGTTCCAATGTTTTCAGGTTCTGGTTTAGTTGTACTCTACTCTTTCTTGAATTAAATGCGGCTTTTTCATCTTTCATTAAGTCATTTAAATTAAGTGACTTGTTTAATTAAACACGCTGATTGAACATCACAATCTGCTCCCCTAAAGCTTACTCTACTTCATGCGGAAGATGACAGCGTCGTCATGGAACAAGAGGCAAGTTTAGATCCAGTGTCACTCATTTTTCGAAGAGAGACTCCCGTTGCTTGCAGACAGCACTTGACCTATAAATGGAAATCCCAAATCTCAACACCTCAACTATCACCAGGGTACTGGGTACTTGGACCTTTTCTATATAAATAGTTCCGTAAAAAAAAAATGAATGTAGAAGTGTTCTACCATTTGTGAGTACACTCGAACAGATTATTATGTTTGCAAAGGGCACTGGCTCCAACAAATTAAGCTACTTGTTCCACACTTAATGTAACGGAGATACAAAAGGAATATAACACTGACCAAATGAAATTCAGCTTTTGTGGGGCTGTCGGTAAAAAAACTGAAGTCACTAGGCATTGACGTGAAACCTCACGATTGTTTTCAACATCTGCCTCTTAAAGCTGTCTCATCATTCATTTCGACACAACAGTCTCTCTGGGGCTTTCAGATCGATCAGACGAAGCAAATGTATCAGCTGAACTGTAAAATGTCGCTAGAAGCCAATTCTATACGTCTACTGTCGTGATAGTTATACATTCTTCCATTGTAGACAATATACACAAAAAATGAAAGTATAGCGCATTACAGAAGATTGTTTATAGTCAGTAAGGAAACAGTGAATTATTTGGAAGACACAGAGGCATGATCGTTTGATTCACTTGCAGAAGGATTCAAGTAGTGAACCGAAATCAAACCATTCTCCACTGTTCCTGCTGACACTGCAGAACTCTGACTTATCGATGGACCTCTTGATGACATGCCTGCATAGTACACTTCACATAATGAAATAATTTCTAGCAAAACCTTCGATGCTCATCGAAAAGACTATATGAAAAACTAAAAGCACAGAATATCCAGCAGGGATTTTCTCAGATACATATGCTGGTTTTGAAGCACATTACAATTGAAGCAGATGCTAACAAATCAAATTTGCACTTCGCTAATAAAAACAGAGGAGCGACTAAAGGGTAAACTATGATAAAAATGGACTAAGAAGTATCAAGAGACATAAAAGAGAGGTTTTCAATTATAGAAAAACCACAAATGCGGCAATAAAGTCAAACAATTTAAAGGAGAGAACAGCTAATGGGCAAACTAAGCAAGAGAACATCTCCAGCTTAAAGAAGGTTACTGTGTAGAATACAGCAAATGACTCTACATGCAACTAGTCTATTAGTCCTTGAATCCATAAGAATACCTTCCTGTCTACAGAACAACTTGAGAGGAAAAGTAAATATACTGGAGCTAGTACAAAATTGCATCTTGAACAAAGAACAAGAGAAGTGCGAATTAGTAATAGTAGGTAATTTATAACTTCGAAAGATGATTGCCACTATGCTTAAGCTGAAAAACATTTAAACGTTACCTTGAAAAATAATCACTAGAAAAAAGAGGAGAGTGAACAACGTGGCTAATAGATTGCTGCCGGATGATGAAGCCTTTGTGGCTTTCATCTTCTTCAAGGCTTTCATTCGCTCAATCCTTGCATACTTCTGCATAGAAAGTTCAGAAAGCTCCTTAATGAACTTCTGATCAGCAGGATCCAATGATAGACCTCTTGGAGGCCTTGGAGGCTTTTTATTACTCATCTTCTGGCGCTTCTCCTTGATCACTTTCCTCTCTGCATCATCAGCAGTTGTTCCTTTTTCTATATCCGCAGAAAAACCTTTTACGTGGCCATCCACATTCACTCCAACTTCATGTTTGATTGATCCGTCCAAAAACATAGCAGAAATTTCAGGCACCAGTGCCTTTACATGTAGTTTGGAGCCCGAAGTTTGCTTTATGCTTGAATCATCAGCAGCAACTATTCCTCCACATTCAAGATCAACCCCGAAATCTCCAACTTTTGGAGCCACATGCCCCATATCTGATTAGCAAGCCTAATCCAATATTTTACTTTCTCCACGTTCCTAAAGTAAATAAAACACCTAACACTAGTAATAATAGATAAAGGTCAAATCTTTCTAGTTATATCTGCACAATGCAGAATGCTAAATCTTCGACAATTCCAAACTATCTTGACCTTGACGTCTGCGGTTGTGTCTCTAATCCGTAACCTATAAGAAAATCCCCTTAGTATTTATTTGTAGAAACGCATACTTCGCCAACGAACGAATCTCTGCATCACGAAGCAATAATAAAACCCAAGTTCAGTGTACAGAAAAAGATTGGTAATTTGTGAACCAGAAAAAGGTCAAGATTTGAGAATAAATGAGCAAATGAAATACACGATTTTCAAACTCCTCCAGACCAAAAAGAAACAAAGGGATAGGAAATGGAAGACCCGAGAAAACATAGGAATGGATGGAGACTAACATGAAAACCAAGTCAGGGACAAAGCGATACTCCAATATCAAGCAACACAAACAAAAAAGACCAGTTAAAACAAAGAAGTAAGAAATCATTTAGAAAAACCCACAAATGAGCAACCACATCAAACCTCAAACCTCAATACAGGGGCCGGATAACACAAAAAATGGGAGACACTATACATAGAGACCCTTTAGAAAGTAAAAGTAGCACAAGCACCTCGATAACACAGCAACAAATAAAGCCCCAGATCCGAGAAGGGCGCAAATATCATGAATTAATACATACAGGTATAAAGATAATGTCGTAAAAAGAATGATCGCAGAAGAGAGATGGTGTCCGAGAGCTGCAGGAAACAAGGGAGCGACTGTTTTGGGACCAAGACAAAAAATTCCAATAATTACGCAGGGCGATGGAAAGGAAACAAAAATGGTTAAAGACTGGCTAAGGTTTATAGCAAGAAAAATTGGTTGAGGTCTCCGGTGTCGTCGTGGGGCGACACCACCTGGAGTTGTCCATTTGCTTTTATTATTATTATTGTTAGTTATTGGATGATTCAACAATAATCAGAACACGGATAGAGGAAGGATGTCCCTTAGCACGTGACTATGTCGCAAGAAACCAAAGCTGCACCGACACTGAACATTAAGATGATTCGTGGTAAAAAAAAGAAATTAATAAAATAGAAAAGGAACCGACGGCTTTTCTTGTTACCAAAGTGTTCAATTTCCCTTCAAGTTAGTATGCGTAGAACTTTATTAAATCTCCTTATATAATAGAATGTTGAGAAAGTAAAGAAAGATTTGGCTTCACTACCATCAGGTTTTCACAGATGCATTCTATTTCTTGACCAATAGATTCATTGAAATTTCACAGAATTGACTAGTGCTTATGGACCCGTATACGAACTTGGCATTGTGAACACCTTGTTATATCCTCAACCACAATCTCTCAAACACCTAGCAGGTGTGTCATTTTCACAAACACCTAGTGTGTGTCTCGTTTTAGTGAGTAGGGACAAGAACATTTTTAAGGCACTGAATGATATGTGCTATTCATGCAGAAGATTGATAACAATACTAACGTGAGACTGCATTTGTCTCACACTAACACATTACACTTGTACAAATACCTAACATAAGATTGATAGCAATACTAAGGTGAGACTGCATTTGTCTCACACTAACACATTACACTTGTATAAATACCTAACATAGTAGGTTATAAAAGTTACCACGTAATTATGTTTGAAGCAACATAAATCTTCAGACAAGCTTATCCAAACGTGTCCCTTATATTATTGCAACATTAGATTAACTTAAAGAGCAGTTGGCCAACCCTATAACTGATTAACTGACATAGTTAATAACTGTCATAACTGCCAACCCATCATCGGTCCATCCAGTAGCTAGAACAATTCTACTTGCTCCAGAATTGTTGTAAGAAGTTTTCACTTTGATGATCTAGACCTTGACTGAGTTAGATCAATGCTTGAAGTATTCCACTAGCTATGCTTGAAGCCATCTCCAAGTTTAATTGTTTTTGTTCCTACAATATGCTCCCCATGCCTAATCACTTTGGCTTCCAAGTTGCAAAAATTCGTTTGCTACCAAATTGGTCTGAAATGTGCAACGGGACTTATAGACCTCCCTCACGTGAAGGAGCCAACATCCTTATCAAGAGGTTCTCAAGGTAGGTCTTTATCTTCTCCTCAAACAACCAAAGGAAGTGTCTCTTTCCTAAACTTTTTTTTTTTAAGAAAATACTTGTATTAATAATAGGATGCCCCACACGTGAACACATGAACAATAACAAGCAACTATAAGGTCTAATAAACATACACCAATAGCTTCTCACAATGCTTAAAACATATAACAGAAAATGAGACGTTTGACAAAAATGGGGTAAGCGCAAATCACGTCTTTCCCCATTCACCCAATCCAACCAAATTAGGGATCAGGTAACGAGCGATCGCAGTAGTCCCAAAGAGATATGCTTCAGTCAATGGATTATCTTCAAAGTATCTTGTTGAATGTCCTCTCTACTAATGGATCGGAAGTTGTTCTCGTGTTGCATGGACCAAGGTTCATGTCTAGAGTCTACAAATTTGCACTACACATCAAAAAGGGGAAAGAATCTAGGCGATTTGTGGTCTCGCTCCTAAGTTGCACCAGCAACTTTCCTTTCTTTCCATTGCACCAAAAATTCCATCCTTTGATTTTTGTTATGCTTTCCCAAAATACGATGGTCAAGAATCTTAATTATATCATCATCAATTTGATTTTACACCATCGAAGGGGCACACTTCGACTTGCTATATTATGGTTCTTCTATATCTTCGAGGAACCTACATAAAAAAAACTCACATGGAAAGGTAAGGTGTACTATAGTCTTTTGGGCATCTTTAAATGATAAGCAACATTCCTTGTAATAGAATGGGGGTTGGAAGTCCACAAAACAAAGGATGAATAATGAACTAAATGGTGTTGCAGAGAACTAAGAGAACTTGGGATCAAAACACAAAGTTTAAAGTGTTCTAAGTATGTTGGACACTTTCCCTAAATTGTTATTTACACCCACTATGCTTGCAAACCGGGTTAAAGGCAAATTACTTCTAGGATACAAAGAACAGAAGAACATTCAAGTTGCAAGAGTATGAATGCTCTTCAAGAATTATGAATGCAGAGATTGTGTTGATAAAAGTTGTTAAAAACAAACATTTTTAATCTTGACTAAAACTTATGTCTATATAGAGTTTTCATAACAGTCATGTTTGTTCACTACGAGTCACAATTTTTGGAAAGAAAGCAACTATTCAGAACAATCGCGTCTGTTTACTACAAGTCGCAACTCTTAGTAAGGAAGCAACCTTTCATAATAATCACATCTGTTCACTACAAGGCACAACTCTTGGAAAGGAAGCAACCTTTCAGAACAGTCACGTCTATTTATTACAAATCACAACTCTTGGAAAGGAAACAACTCTTCATTTCTAAGTTTGACTTTAACTGCTTATATCACAAACTGATTTCCAACAATCGCCCACTTATTTTGTGACATAAAAAAAACAAAACACAAAGAAGCAATCATACCTAAAGAAAGGTAACTTTCACCTTAAACCATCCTATAATACAAACATATCATAAAATCCAAAGGAAATGATTAATGGCTCATTGCTTAAACTATCATTCACAAAGGTTCAGACATGTCGCACACGTGAACCTTCTTAGCATTTAATTAATTCACATTACAATTTTAGCATTATTACTGACCATGTGCTTTTGCATAAGCTACTTTGGAGATAAACTCTAGAGAGAATTATTGAGAGATTGAGAAAGAGAAGAAGGAAGAGAGAAGAAGCCAACATCAATGTACTTCCTAAATTTGGAGTTTCCTGATGTCGTTGTTTCCCGTCTCTGTTTAGAATCGTATTTCTTGTTATTTTCCATTTTTATTATTGTATAGAATCGGCAATAACAATTTGATGATAGGATTTTGAATGTTGACAAAATTTATACTAACCTTCAGGTTTTTTTAATCTTCGATTTAATAAAATCTAATTGTTTTATGTTTATTGGATTTATTATGATTGATTTTGTGACTGCATAATTCGGTAATAGACTGAGGGGTAAATCAAATGAAAAATAATTTAATTGAGCCAATGATAGTTAGTAGATTTAATAAGAACGAGAAATTAATCAAATCGGTAATTGATAGTTAGCATATTTAATAAGAACGAGAAATTAATCAAATCGGTAATTGCGTAAAAAGAGATTTTGTATAGGTTCCCGATAGTTTATTGGACAACTTTAGATCTAATTAGAGTTTTGGATAGATTGTTAATTGAGACATTGCAATTTTTCATAATCTGATTAGGGTTTAAAATTTAGGGTTAATGGTTATAACTCAAAAGAGAGTAATCAACTAGCGGATTGTCTAGGAATAATAATCTTATAATTCATAATCAATTAGGTTAGCGTTAAAGATAGCTATAAATTTCCCTTTCTCTCAATTGATAATTCCTTTAAATTGGTTCTCGAGTGTGTGTTGCAACTGCTGCTTTGCTAATATTTTCATAATTGATTCTTGGAATTGAGTTGCCTAATTGAATTAAATTCTTGCCTTAGTTTTGTTACATTTTGAATTATTGCGAATTGTTTTGTCTTTAGATTTTAGGATTAGATTATCCCTCCTCGTGAAATCAACACCTTAGGCATTATGTGAACGACCCGTATCCACGATCAAGTTTTTGGCACCGTTTCTTGGGAGGTGATTAGTTTAGTTCTTTAGTCTAAGGCTTTTTCACCTTCTTTTTAATTAAAAAAATGGGTATAAAGTAGACCACACATTAACTTAGATATCACCAGATAATAATGGTAAATCTCAAGAGTTGTAAAAAGAGATAAAAAGAACGATCATGGATAATGTATATTATAGGGAGCAAAGGACTCTTGTAGATTTCAATAAGCCTCACTTTAGTTAAGGAAATCATCATCCTTATATGAACCCATACACTTCGAGGTGGCAGAACCACCCAGATTTTTATTGGTCCAACAATGTAAGTACCCACATGAGACATTAAGACCTATTTGAATTTCAGCAAGATGAGTCCAGTTTATGGGATTCCAAATTGGATAAAATCATAGATAAGCTAACAGACATGAAAGAGAAGTAGAAGAGACTGGAACAACAATTTGATAAAGTAATAAAAAAGCATGCTACTTCTACTCACAACCTGAAGATTCAAGTAAGACAAGTTTCCATGAATTTTGTAAGAGAAGTGTGGAAGACTTTCTGAGCAATATGGAATTATATCAATGAGAGCAATATGAGGCTATCACACTTCGAAATGGGGAAGAATAAGGAGACCTAGTAGAAGACCATGTTGAATATTATCTTGTAGAGGATCAAGAAATGAGGAAAGAGGGTGAAGAAAAGAATGACAACTCTCCTTATTATTCCTTAGATCTTGGTATACCATGCTTGAACATCGAAAAAACTTGGGTAGATGTCTATGAAGAGAACCTCATCATTCGGATTAGTGATGACCAAGTGACATTCAACATGAATGATATATTAAAGAATCCAGAGGAGGGCAACACATTCAGAAAAATTGATGTGTTCGAATCTTTGAAGTAATGAGAGGAAAAAGAACAATTGATAATGGACATTAAGTTTGAAGAAGCTATGGAAGTCTCTACTCACAAAGCTAAAGAAGAAGAGGAGATGAGGGAAAAATGAGGAAGAACCAAGAATAGAACCACTCACCCTCTTACCAAGCAAACTGTTAGATTCCATGGAAGATTCAGGAAGTTTTGTTATTCCCTGTTTTATTGATAGTTCACTCAGAAAAAGGACATTACTGAGCCTAATTAGTTTTCATAATTTTATCAATATTGTCCATCTTATCATTTTCCAATTTGTATCTTACTTACAAACCACAAAACTAATGTTGAACGAAAAGGGTAGAAGCAAGCCACTCATAATTGATCCTAGCTGAGCTTTAAGGTCAAGCTAATGACCCTAAATTAGCATGTTTAGTAGTTAGATTTAAATTATCACCTAGTTAGGTTTGTTTTAAATTATAAAATAAGTTTTGAATGATTTGGAATGGTTTGGATTGCTAATTCTTTTACTTTCTCGAATCACTTATAAGATAGGGAAACACTCTCGATGTCAAGCATATTTGGTTTCAACACTATTGCCATTACCATCTCCATCACCATAAAGGGTTCGTGTTCTAACCCTTTTCTTTTCATTTTTGTTAGTTTTTTCTTCTTATGATCATCATATATTATGTTTTATTCCCCCTATTGTGTTGGTGTACCCCTCCCACATTGAGGACAATGTGTTGTTTAAGTGTGGAGAGGTTGTTTGTTTTTACCATGAGTGTGAATTTTGCACATTGTATGATAGTTTGTTTAGGTTGCATAATATGAATTGCAATGTTTCAATAGCTTAGATGGATTGGAATTGATCTAATTTTGAACATAGTCTATTAGGTTGTGAAGAATTATTAGCTCACAAAATTAGTGAATTGGGGTCTATGCAACTTAATTAGGATTTAGTGTTAGTTTGTGACCATCTAAATTGTCACATTCATTCATAATTTGAGGCCTTTCTACTTAGGTAGCCTTGCTAGTATTTTTCATGGAAACAAGTAGCTAAAGCAACAAGGTAGGCAATAAAAAAATAATGTTTGATAATTTTAAAAAAAATAACTATTTCACTGGCCTTGGGGTCTCAAATAGAGCTAGTAGCAGTTAAGAAAGTGATATAGCTGAGTAACCAGATCGACATACATCAAAAATGTCTGTCTTTGAGTAAAAAGGCTATAATAACGTTCCAACCAAGTAGCTTAATAAAAAACATGACTTAGTTAAGTAAGCAGATCAACATTCATTACCAAGTTTGCCTCCACATAAAAAGATTAAGTCCACGTTCACAAAAAATAAATTAAAATTGTGCACATTTTTGAATAAAAACCTACCGAACTTGTAATAGTTTGATTTTTCATGAAAATGTACTTAGGAGAAGGTATAAAGTTTGAATGACTAAAGAATTATTAATGTATGTGTGCAATTGAAAAGGGTAAACAATTTAACACTTGAGTCTGAATTGATATGTATATGTAGTTCAAAGCCCTAAGATGTAGATTTTGGATGTTAATGATTTGAAATGAATCGAATGATTGTATTTACAATTAAATTTATTTCATAAAGTTGAAGCCATTGTCTCATTACTACATTGTGTGTTGTGTAAATTTTTTTGTGCTTGTTGTTTTGTTTGCTTGAGGACAAGCAAACATTTAAGTATCGGGCTATTGATAAGTGTAAATTGCATCATGTTTTAAGGCTTATTTTTTATAAGTATTATCTTAATCTTTTAGTATGTGTTTAGGTTAGAATTGTTTTAGTTTGTGAATTAATTATGTTTAAGTGTTTTTATGGGTTAGTACAAGTCTTCGAGCTTAATTATTATACCTTTGAGGTACCTTGATGTGTTTGTTAGTATTTTAGGGTCAATATCAAAGAATGAAGAAGTTTCGGAGACACTTGGGCCAAAACAATGGCCCACGATTGTGGCGCAACATGCCACGATTGAGAAAGAAGCATTGGAGTCAACCCACGATCATGGCCCATATGCCACGATCGTGACAAAAGCCTAAGACATGACCCACGATTGTGGTCTGATTGCCATGATCATGATAGAAAGCTCAGATGTGGCCCACGATCATGGCCTGCAGGGCCACAGTCGTGGCCTGCATCAAACAGACGTGTAGACACTCAAGAACTTCAAGTTTTGAGGGAATTTTTAGACCTTTCGAACCCTAGAAAAACCCTAGGGCTACTCAAAACACAAAAGGTATATAAATAATAAGACAAAGAAGATGAAATAGCTTTTGCATCAACCACTTTGGAGATAAAACCTAGAGATAACTATTGAGAGATTGAGAAAGAGAAGAAGGAAGAGACAAGTGGAGAAGAAGCTGATTTCGATGTACTTCCCGAATTTGGAGTTTTCTGATGTCACTACCTCATATCTCTTATTAGAACCATATTTCCTGTTATTTTCCATTTTATTATTGTATAGAATTAGGAATAGCAATTTGATGATGGGACTGTGAATGTTGAGATATTCTATACTCACCTTTGGGTCTTTTATCTTTGATTTAATAAAATCTGATTGTTTTATGTTTGTTGGATTTATTATGATTGATTTTTGTGATTGTATAATTTGGTAATAGACTGAGAGGGTGAATTGAATGAATAACAAGAGCTATGTCATTTGATAAAAACAAGAAATTAATCAAATTAGTAATTGTGTGAAGAGAGATCTCATATAAGTTTTCGATAGTTTATTGGACAACTTCAAATCTAACTATTTTGGATAGATTATTAATTAAGAGATTGCAATTTTTCATAATCTTATTAGAGTTTAAAATTTAAATGATTCTAACTCGAGAGAAAGTAATCAACTATAGGATTGTCTAGGACTAATAATCCAATAATTCATAATCAATCAGGTTAGTGTTAAAGATAGTTAAAAATTCCCCTTTCTCTCAATTGATAGTTCCTTTAGGTTGGTTCTTGAATGTGTGCTACAGTTGCTACGTTGTTAATATTTTCATAATTGATTATTGGAATTGAGTTGCATGATTGAATTAAATTCTTACCTTAGTTTTGTTACATTTTGAATTACTATAAATTGTTTTGGCCTTAGATTTTAGGATTAGATTATCCCTCCTTATAAGGTCGACACCTTAGGTACTACGCAAATGACCTGTATGCTTGCAGATCGAGGTTATTAATTACAACTTACACCCATCGAAAAACCACGATCAACAGCCCTAAACTTTCAAATATGACAAGTTTGGCTTCCTTCCTTTCAATTATTCATATGGAGACGCTTTAGTCTTTAAGGATGGAATTCTATTTGGAAAATGAAATGCAACCAACAAAGCCTTACCCCACAAGTTTTTTGGTAAACTCGAACTCAACAGCATAAAATTAACCATGTCTTGCTGAGTTCTACTTTTCCTTTCATCCAAACCATTTTTTGGGGAGTATTTGGTGCACTAGTTTGGTGTTTAATACCATTTTGTTTAAAGAATTTTGAGAACTCATTATAGAAGTATTCTCCTCCTCTATCACTTCTCAAATTTTTTATCTTTTTACTTCATTTATTTTTTCATTTATTTTCAACAAGAGACTTGTATGTTTTAACCATATTAAATGCTTCATCTTCAACAAAAGACTTGTATATCTTAAACATATTAAATGCTTCATCCTTGGTTTTCATCAAATGAACATGCACAAATCTAAAGCAATTATCAATGAAAGTAATGTAGTGTTTGTTACCACATCTTATTAAAAAACCATTAAATTCACGAATATTTGAATGCACTAAATCAAGAAATTTTGTATGTCTTTCAACTTTAGGAAGAGAAAGTTCTATTATCTTTTCTTGTATGCATGTTTCACATCTCTTATTCACTTGGCCATTTTAAGAGATTAGTCCATTTTTAGACATATAATGAATCACTTAATGACTAATATGTCCTAATCTACCATGCTATAAAGAATAAGAAGCCTTAACCATATAAAGAGAAACATCATTCACTTTATTAAGACTAAGCTTAAACATGTCATTACAAGAATATCCTTTTCCTACAAAAATACCATTCTTAGACAAGATTACACTATTTAACTCAAGTACAACCTTCAAGTCCTTTTTGTTCAGGATATCTGCAGAAACAAGGTTCTTAATCACATCCGGAACATGAAAAAAACTAGTGAGCACCAACTTTTTCCTAGAAGTGAATAGCAAATGTACATCTCCCTTTCCATGAAGCTTGGCTTTCATACCATTGGCCATGACCACCTCATGTCCTTCAAGAACTTCATAGTTTTTGAATTGGTCCTTGTTATTGCACATATGAATTGTTGCACCGAAATCATACCACCAATCATATGATATTTCCTTTTTGCTTCTTATTGGATCTACAGTCAGCCTTGTAGTGCCCTTTCTTTCCATAATTGTAGAAAACCTAATTCTCTTTCTTGTCTTTAGCATTAACATTTTCAGGTTTCTTCCTTTTATAATTGTTAGATTTCTTCTCATCCATAAAATTCACCTTTGGATCTCCTTCCACTTCTTTTCTTTAAAGAATTCTTGCACCTTCTTCAATTCGAAGATGCTTCAAAAAACTAACAATATTTAAAATTTCATAAGTGTACAATAACTTCTTTTGATAATCATTCCAAGAAGAAGGCAACTTAGTAATAATTGCCCCCACTTGTAATGATTTGGAAATTTCAACACCCAAGTCTTTAAGTTTTGAAACAATCATTTGTAAATTGTGGCTTTGATCTATAAGAGAGGAAGCATCAATAAATTAAAACTCAAAATATCTTTTAATAAGAAACTTATCTACGCCTTACTTTTGAGATGCATATTCACATTCAAGTGACACCCAAATCTCCTTTGGACTCTTCATAGTGATAAAGAGATCATAAAGGTTGTCTGAGAGGGTGTTGAGAATGTGACCCTTGCAAAGCAATTCATCTTCTTGGCGCTTTTCTCATTCATCCTTCCTTATGTCTACTTCACCTTCCTTTGGAAGATGAATTGTAGGAAGAGTGAGATCAAGTGTACATGCAATTTTCAAAGTGGTGAGGAAGAACATCATCCTATCCTTCCAACGATTGAAGTTAGTGTCAGATCCATCAAGGCAATCTAACTTGACAAAGTCTTGTTTCATCACTTTGAGAGTGGATTCTTGAGTGGACTCCATGATAGCAATAAATAACACTTTAAGATTGTAAGACAATGGGGGTTGAAAGTCCATAAATCAAAGGATGAACAATGAAGTAAATGTTGTTGCAGAGAATTGAGAGAATTTGAGATCAAAAAGAAAAGTTTAAAATGTTCTAGGCGTGTTGGACACTTTCTTCAAAGTGTTATTTGCCCCACTATACTTACAAACTGGGTTAAAGGCAAATTACTTCTAGGATACAAAGAACACAAGAACATTTAAGTTGCAAGAGTATGAATGTTCTTCAAAAATTTTGAATGCCAAGATTGTGTTGGTAAAAGTTGTTAGAAACAAACATTTTTAATCTTAACTAAAACTTGTGTATATAAAGAGTTTTTAAAATAGTTGAAATAACCAATTTCCGTACTGATGGATTAAATATTATATTACTGAGCCTTATGAGTTCCATGATCATAGAATTTATTTAGTACATTTAGTGGTATTGCTATCGTCTACAACCAAATTCAAAAAGAAACCAACTTCCATTAATACAAATTTAATGTAGTAGTAGAAAGTGGGTGTCGTTCCCACAAGGAATTTTAACGGTAAAGAGTTTACAAGTTCAAAACTAAAATAAGTTAACAAATGGGGGTTTCAATTCACATAAATTTAAAAGTGTAGAAATAGCAAAAATTGAAAATTAATGAAAGTAATTAGATCTGAAAATTTAATAGACAAACCTTGGTTTGGGGTCACCGATGTTATCACACTAAAATGGATCCTTGATATAAAATTCAGTTTATCAATGAACATTCATTGGGGGATGTTTTCTCTTAAGTGTAAATGAATAGAAACATATATTCTAAGCATTCTTCTTAATCAACAACCTAGATATGATCGTAGGTTCAATTGAATAATAACTTTAAGAACTAAGAAACCAATGAACAAGATAACACATGTACGACATGCATTTAATCAAGATGAGTATTTTCTTAGAATTTCCCACTCTAACGTAAAGAAGGTAATCCTAATTGTCACTTGTGATTAACAAAATTGAACGTCATATTTCACTAATCTAGCTATTAAATGAATCAATTCCTAGTTGCGAACCTAGAAATCAATCAATTCAATTAGAAAAAGTAATTCGGAAGACACTCAATGTTCATCAACAAAACAAACTTTGTTGAAGCATCTCACACATAATAGATGATAACATGGTTCCCCTCAACCAAGAAAAGGGATTTAACTACTCATAACAAAAGTGAAAATCAAATAAATAATAAAACATAAAGTCTCCATCCCTAGTTTTTCTCTAAAGAATCTAAAAATACTTAAAAGAAAATGTAGAAACGTCAACTAAAACTGAAGCAAAATCTGCAAAAAAAAATAATAACTATTCTAACACTAAAGGTTGCCCTGAAACCTAGAAGAAAAGAATGCAAAAAACGTAAAATACTTCTAAACTATCTGCTGTGAATAGTAGCACGCAAATCCCTCTTTATCCTTTCAAATCTTCTCAATCTTTCTTTGATTTTCAGCAGATAACCTTCCTACAGATTCAGGTGGTCGATCCCCACCAATAAGGATGCAATCTAATTCTCAAAATTAACAAAATCTAAAGTGGATCGGATCTATATTTTAAAAATAAATCTAGCGGATAAATTTTGTCCTTACACGTGCCCATACTTAGTCACTAAATTTCCTGCCAATCTGGAATTTCAGATTTTCTTTGTTTCTTTTGCATCTTTTTTATTCAATTTCATCTCCAAAGTGTTGAAAATCATTTGAAAACAATTAAGAGACAATTCCATTCATTTTGAATAATAATTTTAACACATTAAAGAGAATTAAATACAAAATAAGCACAAAATGACAACTTAATCCCACACCAAACACTTGCTCATCCTCGAGCAAATATGCCAAATCACTACACTTATTAATTCATCCTTCATAAGACTAAGTGCACACAATATGTTAACTTAGGCCAGTAAGACTTAGGTTGTAACATGCATCATAATGACTTTTCACCGATACAAATAAACAAAGTCAAAATAAGAAATCTTTGTTCAAAGGGCAAGTATGAAACAAAAGTCAATTCTTCTCACAAATTTCTTTCTTACACTCAAGTGTTTAAGGTTAAAGTGTTTCTCTCAAATCTCCCTCTAACAGATTGCATTGCATAGGCTTGCAAATTCACCAGTTATCATTCATTCGAATTACATGAGCTCATAGATCATAAGGACTTTATTATAGGTTGTAATGGGGCTAAGTTCAAAAGTAAGGTAAAAAAACGAAAAAGGGTTAATCACAAACATTCACAAATTACCAAGTAAAAGGGATACTCGAATTAAAATTTTGAGATACCATATGAATACAAGAAACTACAAATACTCATTACTAACTAATGCTGCTATGCTTTATGCTTTATGCTTTTTCTTTTATTTTTCTCTTTCCTTTTCTTTTCTTTTTCTTTTTCTTTTGTCTTTTCTTTCTTCTTTCTTTCTTTCTCCTTTTTCCCTTTTTCCTTTTTTCTTTCTTTTTTTCCTTTACTTGAATAACGCTAAAAATAAGAGAAAACAATAGCAGCATAATTTAACAAACACATGAGTAGAAATATCTATAAAAATATCTCAGAACACAATACAGAACAAAAGTCCTAAAATCAAATGTTTACTTAGAACTTCATTCAACTTGTGATAGGTTAAGGCTAATGGGGTTTTTGGGTTTCAATGTAAGGTGATTAATTAAAAAACAAGGTTAAAGGCTCAAACATGTTTGTAAAGGGAAAATAACTAGGTGGGTCATTTTTAAGCTAAAGGGTTTAAAAACAAGGAAGGCCTTAATCATTTCTATATCC
>JANPWT010000009.1:3456923-3468117 GCA_024678245.1 Erythroxylum densum | reverse complement strand
TAAGCTCAAAAGCTTGTACTAACCCATAAAACACTTAAAACACAAATAATTAACAAACTAACACAATTCTAACCTAAGCACATACTAAATGATCAAGTTAATGGTTAAACACATATCAAACTATGCCCTAAAACATGATGCAATTTATACTTATCACTTATTTCATGTTATAAAAATTGTTTCCTTTCAAACATTCCTCATTCATCCATTTAACTCAAAGGGATTCTAAATCATTATATAGTGTCTAAATTATTTCAAGAAAAAGGACTTTATCAGTGGCTCTTATGGATCTGATCCATAACCCTCTTTATGCCTTAGGTAAGCATATCTCCTTCTAATAAACTTTAGCTGAGCTAGTGTTATTAGTACGTCCAGATCACACAAATTACTTAAGGATTATGTCAATATCTTTTATTAGTTTTATGGCAAAAGAAAGATGAGAACTCCAGTAAATGTGAACATTGTTAAGGATAGACACTATAAGTTAAATCGTTCCGATATAAGAATGTAATTTATTCTTCTATCTTTATATTCTTCTAAGGACTGAGTTAAAAAGAGGCTAAAATTCCTTATAAGTCAGTCTAGATATGTTTACAGGGATTCCCAAATGCTTAAAAGATGGATCTAGAATAATTAACCATGTTAAACCTCTTAATTCTTGAGATATGTTACTAGAATTAGTTAATAAAAAGAACTGATTTTTAGAATATTTCACTATAAGACTAGAGAGAGCTTTGAGTGATTCCATGAAAGTGGTGATGGAGAATTTATTAGCTCAACAGACCATAATGAGGTCATTAATAAGTGATAAATTTTATAACTTCATAGCCTTACATTTGTAATGATATTTGAAGGCAATACTATGATTAATATTATGGGACATGAGACAAGTTAGAACCTCAATGCAAAGTGTGAAGATATAGGGTGATAGAGGATCACCTTGTCCAATACCTTTAAATCCTTTGAATAAATAGGTACTTCCCTATTAAGAAGAACATTAAACATAAGGCTAGAAATGTATTGTTCATTCAACTGAAAATATAATCTTTGCAATCTAAAAGCCTCAAAAAATTTTAGTATGAACTTCTAACTAATGAGACGTAGGAATTTCTTATTAATTTATTTAATTAGCTCCCTTTAGAATAAGAAACCTTTGATTGTCTTGATAACTTGATTCCTTAATAGTCCTTAGGGTTTTTGGAATAAGGAAGCAAAAAAACCATCTAGTCTTGAGGCGTTATTGGAATGCATAGTGAATAAAGAATTTTCAATCTCTATTATAGACATAAGGGAGTTGGGCATGTCTAGTTGATCATAAGGAAAAAAAAGTGAGTGATAAAGCTTCTTAATACTTGAACAGAGGAAGCAGAGTTAGTTTCAATTCCAAAAAAGCCTTCGAGGTTATTGAAAGCAATCTTTTCAAGTTTCTCTTTCTTATTGCTTAAGATTAACAGAATCATCTAAGCATCCTCTTATGTTTTATTTCTTTCTTTCTTAAAAGATGTTAATGAAATAAGTAGAATTACTCTCCCCTTCTTAACTCTAATTAACTCTTCACTTTTGTATTAGGGAATTATAACCTTCAAGTTTAAAGAGATAATCATTGAGAGCAAACTTCTCTTTCTACTTGTAATAAAATTTAGAGGATTAGCATAGAGTTCCTCCTAGGTAGAGAGTAATTCTCCTTTATCTTCAAAAATAGTGGTTTGTATATCTTCGTTAAAGTGTTTTTTATGAAGTAACTTAAGTCTTCTCAAATGTAATGGAACTTTCTCATTAGTTTGTAAACATCATGGCCTTAATTTGACTAATATATCCTTATCCTCATTGAATTCTCATATCCCATAATATTAGTAACAAAATTGAGGAATTTAAATGGAGATTTTACTTTTAAAATAGGAGAATGCAATTGGCTCTTTATAGGATTATGATGAGATATGATAGGAGAATTGAAAATTCCAAGGCTGTTATTAAGGAAAAGAGATATCCAAAAAGAGTTTATTATACCTTTATCTGGTTTCTTTCTAAAGATCCATTAATGCTCTTATTTGTCACTCTTAAGTTTAAAAATTGTGGTAGGAATTTAGATCTATTAATAAGCCCTATACTTTTCATCCCTTTGTTTATCAAAATGAGACGAGCCTTCAGCCTTTGATGTATAAAGAATACAATGTCACCTAATATAAGCCAAGGGCCATGGGAATGGGAGGATAAAGCATGCAATTCTTTCAAAATTAATATCTTTAGAAGGTATGGTTTGGAGTATATATAGAAACAAAGCTAATAGTATCTGGTATTAAGCCACAATTAATCTTTGTTAATAAATTGATTAGAAGTTTGTATTTGAGTACCTTGATGACTTTGGATCATAGTTCATCAAATTCTACCATTATAATAATTTGAATGGATTCATAAAGTGGTCTAGTTCTTCCTAAAGAACTGAAGACCTTTGTTAAATTTGTCCTCCTTAAGTTTAGTTTCTAGTTAGTCAATTAAGGATAGTTTTATTTTTATACAAGAAAATCCTCTAGTGCTTTATGCTTCTTGAGGTAGCTTAAGCTCCTATGTTCCAAGAGATGATTATTTGGAGATACAGGTTTTAGAGCCCATCCTTTTATGTCTTTGAACATATTTCCTTTTATTAACAGTTTTAAATTCACCACCTAATTTTATAATTGGAATTACTTTATCGATTAAGAACTCATTAGTAGGGGTCAAATGGAAAAGTTATAGAGTTTTCTTTAGTTGATTCCTTTGTGTGATAAATAGATTTCTTTAGAGTTATAGGAATCTTTACAATATTTTTATTAGTATCTTGACTAGAGACAAGCTTCTTTAAGTAGCTATCATTAGACAGATAGACAATATAATACCTTTGAGGATCTTTAGTAAGATTAAGAATCCTTAGTTATGTGATCTCAAAGTTCACCTTATTTTTCTCTCTATTGTCATTGAACTTAGAAGAATTTGAATTGCATCTATGAGCTTAATGTCTTTGGGATTTTCCTCATCTCAAGTTCTAAGAGAAATTATTTTCCTAGTTGGTCTCTAAACCTTAACAAGATTAACCTAGCTAGATTTCCAGGGGTAAGAAATGTTGATATCCAAGGTTAATAAACATCCCTCATCATTCAACCTCTATATACTTAACATCAAAAGGAGTACTATTTCCCTCACCATTTTTATATGCACTTTAGCATAATTTATTCTTGTTAGGCTAGCAATGTGTTCATCCAAATACATAGATTTACCATTCAAAGTAGCTAAATAGTTAAGTCCCATATAGACCAGTACTCAAATGGAATGTCATGAAAATAGACTCAAATGAGAATATGTGTGAGGATTCGTTTAATCTAAGTTTATGCCTAGTTTCCATTTAAGAAGAAATGAAGGCTTCCCATTTTAATGCTAGGTTCCCTGTTCTAAGGCATACATCATCTTGGATTCATCTTTGGAATTGAAATGGAAGTAGTTGTGCCTTATTATTAGTGTTTGCTATAAACCCCATTACTCTATTTGTTCTTAACTAGTATTTTAATTTGTGAGAAGGAAAGTCTATTGTCTAATAACTATCCAATTAGAATTGTTTTCCATTTTTCAAATCTAGTTTTCAAGATTTTAAAAGGAGGATAAATGGTAGAGGTTATAGTATCCCAAGTATAAGGAATAAAGTTGAGTTTATCTCTAGTTTCTTGATCTCTCACTACTTATTTCTAGACTTTAAGAGGAGCATTCTAAGAAATTATACTATAATTAGGAGAGGACACAAGAAAATAAAAGTTTTCTTAACTAATTGCTCTAATGAGGGAAAGGTTGAGCAAAAATATTATCAAACTAAAGTTAACTGTTGGAGAGATCTAAGAGGAAAGAATAAAGCTTGATAAAGGAATTTGAATAGCAAGTGATATAATGAAGTCAGGAGAAGTTAAAAGTTTAGGTAAGGAGTATTATTAGAGACAGAAGAAACAAAAATAGGTGTGGTAAAAGAGGTAACAGGTGTAAGCTGAATGCCTAGAGAAGGAATAGCATGAAAGCCATAGATGGAAGAAGGAGGAGAAATAGTCAGAGAAACTTGACAAACTGTGGAGCTACCTACATCTTAAGTTGTTTCCTAAAAAGAAATGGAAAAAAATTTATGTTTGGGTGGAAAATGAGGTAAAAAAGATGTTATCTTAAAATGAAAAGTCAAAATTCGCCAAGCAATAGCCAAATGATGAAAGTAAAGAGAAGGTAGAGAAACTTTCTTAGTCTTTCTTAATTATATCCCTTGATGCGAAATGATTTTTTCCATGGATATAATTAAGGACATATTGATCCTTATTCAAGCAACCTTTATAATATTTACCACTAGTTACTCAATTTGAGCCTTTAAGCCTTTCTTAATAAGACTGACGATTCAATCTTACCTCTATTTGTGACTTATTTCCATTTACCTTTCTAAAGAATTGATAACATATAAAAGATGAGGTTCAAAAAATAATAAAAAGAAAAAATACAGAGTAAAGATCATGAATCAAAAGTTTTCAATCATCAGTTTTAAGATACTATTTCAAAAAAAAAATTGAGTTTCCAAGCAAGTAATTTATGCACTTTAAGGCAAAATTTGTGCACCAATATTAGTATAGTATCAATAAAGTTGTTAAATTGTCAATGTCAGAGATGTTAGTGAATACGAGTCTAGTGATACCTAAAAAAAATCTACGTACCTCTTTAAAAAAGAAATATGAATTCCAATGTAAAAATTTCTCTTATAGTATGCATTATGTCCTTTTTACATACATATTATCTTAGCTTTACGTTATGTGCTTGTTTAGTCCTTTTGATAACTCAAAAATGATATTTATTTAGATTAGTGGAGAGGGATATACGATTCAACCTTAATCAATTTTATTCAAATAAATTAGTTTGATATGTATGATAGATTTAATAATTTTTATAAATTTGCTATAAAAAATTCAACCTTTGAATTAGTAATTTTATTTTAATTGACATTTAAAAGGTGCTGAAATGTTCTTATATTAAAAAAAATCTAACCAATTAGAAGAATGAATTACCTAAATGATTGAATGACATGAAAATGTGATCAATTTGATAACAGTGGCACGTAATCAATATGAATAAATTGTCAAGCACAATATAATAAATAAAAATAGTTAAGGAAATAAACCAGTTTCATTATAACTAAATGAACCTGATTTTAACTTAATCAAAGCCCTATTTGTTCACATTAACACTTTAAAGTTCAATTTCAATTACAATTAATGCATGCTAATAGTCTCTCTCAAAGTTTGATGAGTTCTATAAAGATATTGAAAAATAAAATTAATACAAACTCACCTAGGAATTATCTCTAGTGAACCTACTAACAAGGTTAAATCTTATTAAGAAAATGAAATCAAATTAATAGAGAATTGACTTGTTAACTATAATGGTTCAAGAACTAAGTTCACAAAGTAATTTGAATGCTACAAGAAAAAGAATTTTTTGATATGTTTGGAAGTTCAGTAAAGAACTCACGACTCTCATAACAAAATTCCAATAATCTAAAACTATTACTCATTAAATAATAAAAAATTAGGGTTTTAATGGTAGACATGGGTTGGGATTAAACTAATAAATTCTTAATCATTCATATTTTAAGTTTATATTTAGTGCATTTTTCTTATTTATTTGAGTGTTTTTATTGTTTCTGGTACTGTACTTATTCATATTTCATTTTTAGGTCATAATTCACTTGTTTGAAGTAAAAGGAACGTATTTAGACAAGTTTAAGATGATTTGAAATTATTTAAACTAAGTTATAAAGCTAAAGGATAAGAACACGACCTAGTACACGCTTGTGTACTTATCCTTATTCTTTATTAGTTATAAATTTCAAGTTTACATGGTCATGTTGTAAGAGTTTAGGGTATGTTGAATGATTCCATATGTTACACACTCATACTTAAGAGGTATATGCCTATATTGTATGCTAATGACTTCTGTTCACATTTTAGACTTGTGTTTATACACGTTTTTGTTTGAAATAATGGTTGAATTCTCTGCTCGATGGATTATTAACTAACTGGGACCAAATGCTTGAAAATTCTTGATGAAAAACTTCTCACTAGAAAAAATTACCGAAATTAAGGCCCTACTAAGGAGATTCCCACACCACTTTTCCTATATGATTATAGGTTGTGAAGTTCTATAATGGTTTGAACCCATCAACTATGAAGATGATAGATGCAATAACTAGAGGTTCTTTAAATAGTAAGAAACTTGAAGCAACCTAAGAGTTAATTAAAAGGATGGCTATGAATAATTATCAATGGATTTCCAATTGATCAAAGCCTAGTAAGCTAAGTGGTGTTAATGATTTTCATGTAGCTACAATTCTTATAGTTGGTGTTGAAGCTTTCAGTAAAAAAATGATGGATTATTAGTTATACAAAAACTAACTCAGGTGAGGCATTGTGATGTGTTTAGGGAGGATATTTATGCTAGGAATGTCAGTTTTTAAGGTTATGGCAACATTAATAAACAGTGGATTGTATGGTACCTGTTCCCCAAAACAATCTATATTGTAACATATATAGTCTAAATTAGAGGAACCATCTAAAATTTTCTAAGTGAAATCAACGATAGGAAAGGAAGAATCATAAATAGAAACTCTCTTAATAAAATTTTTGTATATGTCTTAAGCTTGCTTTCAGACTTCTAAAACTTTATTAAGAAATCAAGAGGATTCTATTAATAACTTGGAGAGCTAGATTGGATAAGCTGCTAAGTTGGTTTCTAAGAGACCATAAGGAAACTTGCCTAACAATATTGAAAAAAAAAATCCTAAGGAACATATAAAGGAATTTTACATTAAAAATGATAAGGAATTAAGATTAGAAGAGAAACAAGATGAGGAGGAGAAAGTTATTCAAAGGAATAAATAGAAAGAGAAAGATGGTGAGAAAACTTAACCTATAATGGAGTTTAAACCTACCATTATGTACCAAGCAAAGTTAAAGAAGGATCACATGGATAGTTGCTTAGTATGTTTCTTCAACTTTTTAAACATCTATAGATTAACTTACCTTTTTTTTAGGCTCCTCCATAGATGTCCAAGTTTTTTAAATTTTTTAAGGAGTTTTTTTCAAACAAAAGGAAATTAGAGGAGTTATCTACTATAATATCAAGTGAGGATTGCTTTACTGTATTGCAAAATAAGCTACCCAAAAATCTTAAAGCTCTAGGGAGTTTTAATATTTACTATTTAATTAGTAGGCTATTGATTAAGAAAGCTTTAACTAATTGAGTGACAAGTATTAATTTTATGCTTTATAAATTATTTAAGAAATTGGGTTTTAAAGAGCCTAAACCAATAAGAATGAGCATTCAATTAGTTGATAGATTAGTTATATACCCTAAAGGGATTATTAAGGATGTGCTAGTTAAGGTAAACAAGTTTATTAAAGGTTGTGGATATTGATGATTTGTAATATTAGTATAGAAAATTTGTGCTTAGGGTTGGGGATAGATAGGTAACATATAAAATATCTAATTTTATACAAAATTATCTTAAATAGTATGATATATCTTATTTTCTTAATGATATTGATGCTACAATTTCAAATTATAATTATAAAATTATCTATGACAACCCACTATAGTTATAACTTGTTTAAGATGAGGAGAAGAAAGTTTAGTTTATAAGAGTTAAACAAATAGTCTATCTTAAAAATAATGAAACCATGGTGCATAGGAAATATTTTAAGGAGATTGATAAAAAGTGAAGAGAGGAGGTTAAAACCCTCCATTAAATAACTACCTACTTTGGAATTAAAGAAGTTGCTAGATCATCTCAAGTATGAATTTTTAGTAAAGGGTTAAAGCTACTAGTGATTATATCATAAAATTTGAAAGCATACCAAATACAAATTACTAAAGATTCTTAGAGAGCATAGAAGGGTGATAGCTTAGATGATTTTGAATATTAGAGGAATTAGCCCCTTTTTCACATATAATATTTTGATGAAAGATGATTTCAAGCTAGTTATACATCTCTAAAAAAATTTAATCCAAATATGAAGGAAGTTGTCAAAGTTGAGGTAATTAAACTTTTTGATGCTAGTGTTATTTACCCTTTTGACAGTTCTTAGGTGAGCCACATACAAGTTGTTCTAAAAAAAGGAGGGATGATGGTGGTAACCAATAAGAAGAACAAACTGATTCTTATAAGGATCATCATCAACTGGAGAATATGTATATATTATAGAAAGTTAAATGAAGCTACTCAAAAAGATCATTTTCCCTTTCCTTCTATTGACTAGATGTTTAAGCAACTAGTCAACCATTTGTACTATTATTTCTTAGATGGTTTATAAGGTTATTTTTAAATTATAATAGTTATAGTGGACTAATAAAAAAATAACATTCCAAGTCCATATGGTATGTCTACCTATAGATGGATGTCCTTTGGGTTATACAATGCATTTGTTACATTTTAAAAGTTCATAATGGCCATTTTAATAATTTAGTGGAGGACAACATGGAGGTATTTATCAATGACCTTTAATGATTCTTTTGAATTGTGAATCCATAATTTATAAAGATTTTATAGACATTATGGGGAGAATATTCTATTTCAAACTAGGAAAAGTTTCATCTTACAGTACAAAAGGGTATAGTTCTAGGTCATAAGGTCTCAAATGGGACAATAGAGGTAAATAGAGCAAAAATTCAAACTATTAAAAAATTACCACTGCTAAATTTGTTTACGACTATAAGGAGTTTCTAGGAAGTTCATGATTTTTATAAAAAGTTCATTAAGAACTTTTCTAAATTTGTTAGTATAACACCCCACTACCATAGAGTATATACCTGAATATCTAGAGAGCATTCAAATACATATCCGATGACAATGGTATGTAAGAGCAAACATAATCTCTTAAATGGCATCATAAAGAATGTACAATACTTAAAACCTTAACACTTCATTTCATTCATTGACAAAAGTTTACATTGCAGTCATTGAAACAATACATTAACAAACATAAGAAAGTTTACAATCCTTTATGAAAAAGGTTGATATGTCAAAGAAACTACAAAATACAATTTATAACTCCTCTGATGTCAGCTGACAGAACTTTGAGCCATATCTTAATCCAAAATGTTCCTCTAGAAAATCTTAAGAACTAGGTCTCCTGTCTCTTAAGATCTAGATCTCCTATCTCGTACCTGAAAAGCCACGTTGTAATTTTTGATAAGTTTTGCTAACTCAATGAGTGAACGATCATTTATGATCTCACTAAAGTCAAATACACAAATAGCACACAACCAACCATTTTCATAAACATTTTCCATCTCAATAATACATAATGAATGACACACATTTCATATACATTCTTTCAAAACATGTATAACCTAATCAATCACATTATTATGGCATATCACTTTATCATCACAATTTCAGAAAAGATTTCATAATCATAAATATACAAATGTAAACACATATGACACTCCAGATTCATTATTATTTGTTGTGACCAAGCGTCTTTTAGATATAGATACAGATACTGGCCCGTTGGGCTCAGTCAGATACAGAAATCACGAATTTTGAGATTAAAGCACTTTCAGACTGGCTACTCTGATCACAAGGCCTTTATCTTAACATATATTTTATGAAATGCATCAAATAATATAATATGCCATGAATAACATTCACTTATGATGTACAGACATAATCTTATATTCATCAAACCTTAGTCTGGCATTCAACTTTCGTTGAATATTCTAAAATAATTCAGAATTCAGTTGCAAACATATATCATTCAAATTTCAGATGCAAATAAAACACTTCCACTACATTCCTGAATATCAAACTCCTCGGACCATTAAAGTTTAGAATTTACATACAAATCACAAACAGTTCAATCATTGGAAGTTAAATAGAATAAATCAATCCTAGGAAGATCGTCTAGGTTGACTCACAGTACGCTCCAATTTATGTTATTACCTGAATGGTCCAACTATATTTGAATGGCATCCAACTTAAGAGTCTAAAATCATACAATGCAGGAATAATTCACATTACAAAGTCGATTAATCAAATACATATTCATTTGTGCACATATACATATATGTCATGTTCAGTGCATGTCAATTGACTTTTCCTGGGTATGTAACCTTATTCAACTTTCTTAACCACTCAACATCATACTTTGTATACTACCATTTTGAAATCAAGTTTATTCCTTTAAAATAGCTTGATTACTCCAAATTCATGAATCATACTTTACACTTATCCTTAAACATTTCCATGATAAAAAATTCTTATAATATGCACACAATTGGTACCTTACATTTGAAATTTTAGCAAGCTAAATCTATACATTCAACAAAATTTACCCAGCAAGATATACTCATACACTCACCCAATTCTCATTCACAAATACCCTATTTTCTTTAATACTCTTTCCTCCATACCTTATACACATTATTCATGTCCTAAAGATCATATTGTCATTAAAAGAACTCACTTATTCCTTTAACAAATTAGAATATCTAGATTTGAACTCAACATATCCAAACCCGTCCAAACTAGTCCCTTCTTTAAGTTATGACTTTAATTAACTACATAAACTTATCAAGATATCTTATGGCCAAAATATTTCATAGAAGCATTAATAAGACATCAATAATCATTTTTTATGTTTTATACTTTGACTAATTCGAGCTCTAAAGTCCCAAAAAATAGGAAATAGTATAAGGTTCCTGCCCAAGGGTCTGTCACAAGTTATATTAGGAAAATAGGCATAACTCAAGATCTAGTCACTATTTAATCAAGACACTTTCACAGAGGTCGAGATAAGATCTAGATCAACAACTTTTATTCTTTGAGTTTCTTCCAATTTCCCTAAAGATATGTAAAATAGGTCAAAATAAGAAGATGAAATTGAAACCATAATTTTGACTTGCAACTCTAATTATCCAGATTTTGTTTCACACTTTATGCCAAAGTTAAAAACAGTCTCTTTATAGTTCATCAATTATACCTCTGTTATGCCTAAATCATACTCCAATTCCTCATCAATAACCTCTCCAATTCCAGTTCAAAATTATTCAATTAATAGCTCACAAATCTTAGTCTTTCATGCATCAAAAATCAAACCAAAAATCTATCCTTCATTATCATGCATACAGGTCTAATTCTTTCTCAATT
>JANPWT010000009.1:3407464-3429298 GCA_024678245.1 Erythroxylum densum | reverse complement strand
ATACAGAAACCCAAGTTACAAACCAAACATCATTTTTTATTTTTCATACCCATTCTCATTCCCTTCTACTATTATACTCATATCCATACCCAACCCCGTGCTCAAACCAAACGTCCCCTTATTCTAGGAATTAAATCTATAGAGATTTATATAAGAGTTGTTCATCCATTTTAATCCAAGTACATAGATAATATAATAAAGGTGCTTAATATTTGATATATTTGATACTTCATTCCCATTATTCTATATATAAGTTGATATTTTGAGTTCAATTTCATATGAATATAAACTTTAGTTTGGTAAAAGTAAGTCTTAGTTAAGGTATATTTTACTTAGAATGGTATTATTTTGAGATTAGAAAGCTTCCAATTTAGTGTTAATAGCTAATCAAGCTATTATGTATATTTTAATTTAGCAAAATAATCATTTAGATTAATAACTTGTTGTTCTAATGAGACTAAACATTAATAATCAACAAATAATATATGTTTCATTTTTTATTGTGGAATAATATATCCTATCGATTAAATTAAGGAGACACTTAAACAAATTTGTGGGTGTTTATTGGAGAATAGGTTCATTAAATTGATTTGAGAATTCTATTTGAAAAATTACATGTTGTCTATGAAAATTTTCATTACAATGATTGCATAAGTAATCTTTTGACTTGAGGTCTCTAAAGTACCTCATATAGGGATTGTTACTTTTTGTATACTACTTATGGCATATTCTTGTCAAGGATAACTCTATCGGTAGTTATTGGATGTAAGTTGAACTATTTAGAGTAGTTGGGTTATCAATATAGGATTATCATTCTAAAGTGAATAAGGAGAATATTTTATTGTTCTTGATTAATATTGATTTAGTGAAACCATAGCTAAGATAAAATGGCACTTTAAAATAGTTTTCAATTAGTTACTAATGGTGGAGAACTATTATGATTAGACTTAAATAGGGTAGGCATTAATTAGACACTCAATGTCCAATTGAAACACTGAATGATAAAAGAGTTGAATACAAAAAAAATATCATGCAAGTAAAGATTAATTAAAACCACATTGATATTACTAGTAATTTAGGTAATTATGATGCATTAACAAATGTCATTTCTTAATATATGAATATAAATTATTTAATTAGATAATTAAAAATAAATTAATGAATTTTAATATATCTAATATTAAATAGGATTCAAGGTTATCATTTATATCTATCACCAATATATTTAAGAACCTTATAGGTCACAAACATAGAATGATTTTAGAGAGAAATTGTGATTTATTTAAATTAGACTTGATTATAAAGTTTTAGAAAATTTAAAGGTTAAAAATTAGATATTTAATAAATAAGGAGCAAAATGAGATTATATTTTTATTTGAGTTTAATTTATATTTAATTATAATTTTAATTAGAAATTAATTAAAATTAGAATTATATTTCAATTAAATTACCAAAAGATTAAAACTCGATTATAAATAGGCATAGGTTTTAAAAGACCTGGTATTTCTTACTTACTTTTTTATACACCACTTATAGAGTTCTTTCAACTTGTTCATATAAATGTCGTTAGAGGTCAAATATGTGTGCGACTATGGTACTTGCAATGAACTAGTTTTAGGAACAATTTGAGTACAATAATGTACGAATTATGATTTATGTTTTATGTATCAATTATGTTATAAAATTTAAAATAATCTTAGATATTGAAAAATTAGACAAAAAAAATATCTATCCAGTAAGAGCGGGATTGAATCTCATCCTGATTCTTCAACTTCCTCTCATATATTTTTCCTTATTTTCACATTTTACACTCATATGCATATTTTAAGGAGTTATTAAAGCTGACTTGTTAATATGATTTAAAATGTTATCATAAATATTATATAAAAAATTCAAGTATAACATATAAAATTCTTCATAAAAGTCAACTTTACAATTAGTACATCCAACTTTTTTTCAGCTGAATATTTTTTAAATGCATATAACATTTTGAAAAGGTCAATTCCTTAGAATAAAGAATCAGATTGTTAGTTCAAATTGAAAGAGACACAACACAACACAGTTCACCAGTTTTAATGTATTTGAAGCCATTGATTTAATTTCAAATCAAATTAAATATATTTTAATTAATTCGTTCTTATTTCTCAAATTTAAGAATGAAGGAGAAAGTCTTTTCCCTTCTTAAATGTGTGAACAGTTGGTACTACAAAGTGTGCGCGTGTGCAAAGAAATGTTGTCGCCAAGTCATCATTTGGGCTGTAGAGTCCACACATGGTCGCTGCCGCTCACTCGCTCTTTTCTACACTTTGCTTTTGCTTTCAATTAATGCATACACCACCCTCTTCCTCTTCTTTAGTCTCTCTTTTTCTTTTTTCGTATTCAATTCACCCTTCAACGCCTCAACCTCTCTCTCTCTCTCTGTCTCCCTCCGTTTTGCTGTTCTGGACTTCTGGTCCTGTTGTCTTTAATAACAGCTTTTGAACAAAGGTAAACTCTTTTGTGTTCTTTTTCTCACTTGGAAAACCTTTCTTTGAATTTTGAATGCCCTCCATCACGTACGTTTAAAGAAGATCATGGCTCTCTTTTTGTTTTTTTTTTAACTTAATTTTGATCTATCATTCAACTTTTAGCTTCTTGGGTTGGTTAAACTTCTTTTCGTCCTTCCATTGTTTACTTTGGAACTGAGCAGGAATATAAGAAAAAAGAATACCGTTTCTATGAAGTTTTTGGTGTTATTATTCTTAAAATGGAAACTTTCACTTTTGTGCTACAATGGGTCAGAGTGGTTAAAAGAGCTGAGTCGCTTGGCTGATATGTTTTCCTTTCCTTTCTTTTTTCGTTTCTTGTTATTTGTTATCTTCTTCATCTGTTGTTCTTCAACACTGGACATTTTTCTAGTTTAATTTTATAAGTTGCCCTTTAGAGCTACCTTTTCCTGGTTGCTGAACTAGGCAACATAGCTTTAGTTAGTCTCCGCATTTTCTGGTTTTCTTTACCTCTCCTCATGCTACTGATAGTCACGAAAGAGTTACTTGATGTGTTGCTTTTCTTGTCTTTAAACGTTCATCTTTCATTCTGTTTTGACAAAATTATACCTCTCCTTCGTCGTTTTCTGCTTTATCGCTGATAAATGATTTACTCTTCTTTTTGGGGGGTACGTGAAAATCGGGGCTTGTTTTGTAACATTCAAAAGCCTACAAATTTGAGACCTGTAGTTTTTTCTTCTTTTGTTTCCAGCGTTTTCATGGACAGCAAGTTTGTCACCAAGGCCATTTAAGTTAGGCTGATATGAAGCAATGAGTTGGAATACCCCTTAGGCCAACTCACCGTTAAAGGTAGGAATTTAAGACCAACCCTTTTGTTTATCCTTTGTCTTTTACCCGCGCAATGAAGATGAGTTCTATGAGCTGGTTTTGAGGCTTGGATGTGTAACAGGAGGCTTCTTGTTCCTGTCTTCTTTTTGTTTCTTTTATGTTTCGGATTCTCCTGTTTAATCCTGTCTTTAATACATGTTTCGTATTGGTAGTATAAATTAAGTTGGCCCCCTTTATCAACTGCGCGTAGGTAAGGTGGATGGAAATGAGGGAGGAGGGATTAGGACATCGTTTTATTTATATTATATTTAGATGTCACATGAAAGAGTATAATATGTACTTGGCTTGATTTTATCTATAAGCGGCATGTTCTGGATTCTAGCATATGTCTCGCAAACAATTCATTAATTGATCTCTTCTTGTACGATTTCAGCTGGATTCACAGCCACTGGATTATATTTGACTAGGGTTAAAAAGATCCCCGTTTTCTATATCCAGGTCTTCTTCTAAAGTGAGCTGTGGTTTCATGTGGGGAATCTTTGATGTTTTGGATAGTCTTCTACCTGGTCACAAAAAATTTTGTTAAGGTACAGACTTTCATTTGAGATCTGTTCTGGCTTAAGGTTGAAGCTTGCGGATTAACTTAAAGAGTAGATGCCTTCTTCTTTCTGGGTTTGATCAAATGGGAGCCTGTGTCTCAACTAGTAGTCGGAGTACGTGTAGCAGGAGTGATGAAGAGCCAATTCCTCACTCTTGCTTGGAAGTTGGTTTCTGTGGGCAAAAAAGAACCAAGAGAACATTCTCTGACCATGTAGTTGCACTGCAGCATTTAACTTCCATTCCCAACAGGGTTTTCAGTAATGGAAAGAGCAGAACTTCTTGTATATTCACACAACAGGGTCGAAAGGGAATAAACCAGGACGCCATGATTGTGTGGGAAGTAAGTTTGATTCTTTCGTGTCTTATTAGCTTCTAATACTTGTGGGTTTTTCTGGCTAATGATCCTATGATACCTTTTAGGATTTTCTGTCAGAAGATGTCACATTTTGTGGAGTCTTTGATGGTCATGGACCACAAGGCCATCTTGTTGCTCGCAAGGTGAGAGATAACCTGCCTGTAAAGTTATTGTCGTTTCTGCACTCTTTTCAGCAAACGCAAGATGGATCGGGTAAAGCCTGTTTTAAACGGAATTCAAAGAAGTCAGATGGTGGATATTCTGAGAAGGATGACTCACCTGAGGACAAATTGCATACCCTTTGGAAAGAGGCATTCCTGAAGTCATATAAGGCAATGGACAAAGAGTTAAGATCCCATCCTAATGTGGACTGCTTCTGCAGTGGTAGCACTGCAGTCACAATTGTAAAACAGGTAACTCGGGATTGATAGCCAGTTCACTTCATGGCATTCCATTTAGCTTTAGTCTTATTGTTTGTGCTTATCTATGATTGAAGGGCTCCAATCTTTTCATGGGAAACATTGGGGATTCTCGTGCAATCTTGGGATCTAAGGACAGTAATGATTCAATAGTGGCAGTCCAGTTGACTGTTGATCTGAAACCTGATTTGCCAAGTATATCATTTACTATTTCAAATCTTTCAGTGGTCTGCCTATGTAAATGAGACAGCTTACGTAAAGCCAAATTATTACAGGGGAAGCTGAAAGAATTAAGCGTTGTAAAGGAAGGGTCTTTGCATTGCAAGACGAGCCTGAAGTTCAAAGAGTTTGGCTGCCATTTGATGATGCTCCTGGCCTAGCAATGGCTCGGGCATTTGGTGACTTTTGTTTGAAAGACTATGGTGTGATCTCCATACCTGAAATTTCTCACCGGTTACTTACAGAAAGAGATCAGTTTATTGTTCTTGCATCAGATGGGGTATGAAACTCTTTCCTTAATATTTTTTCCTATTACAGTACAAAGTAAAGAGATTGATATATTAATAATTTAAAGGTTGCATATCGTACTAGTTCTCTGGAAAACACTTCCAAATTCTAGACAAGTGGTTCTGAACCGCGTCCAGTAGTTACTTGACTGAGCAATTATGCTGTTGAAAGTCATGGCCGCCGTAGACTGTCACATTATCAATTTCATTCCTAAATCAGCGGGCAATTTTGCTTGCTTCAAAGCCTATTAAGCGTGAAGCTTTATGTGGTGGATATAGCTCTGTGCCTGGTTTGCAGTATTACAATGTGATCTTCGGAAAGTGTAATAGTTTGTTGAACTGTTACTGGTTTGACACCAATTAACATTGACTTTGGCCAGTTGGTAGTCAGTGAGGGGTAGGAGCAATCATCTAAGTTCCAAACATTTTTGGTTTTGATTAAAAACAATGATTATTTTTCATATTTCATATAGGACCCCAAAATGATGCTAATAAGCAATATGGTGCCTTAGTTTTGATTTTAGTGCCTCAGCTGCACATGTTTTATACATCGTCTTGTAAGATTTGGTGCTAACATTTATTTCTCTGACATTTATACATGAATTTAGTAATGGGCCTCTTGTTGGGTTGGTAAATGGTCTAAATAGATTAAACTTTGATGGGATGAATTGTAATCAGGAAAAGACTATGACAACTTAATCCAATGTGGCTACAGGTTTGGGATGTTTTGAGCAACGAAGAGGTGGTTGAGATTGTATCCTCAGCTCCAACACGGTCATCAGCTGCTAGAATTTTGGTGGATTCAGCAGCTCACGAATGGAAGCTAAAATATCCAACTTCAAAGATGGACGACTGTGCTGTAGTTTGCTTATTTTTAGATGGAAAGATGGATTCAGAGTCTGATTGTGATGAACAATGCTTATCTTCAGCTACCCTTCAGAGCAATCATTCTGGAAATGCAATTGAATCGGATGATGGGCAAAAATCAGAGCCATGTTTGCGAAGAAATTTTACTGTTAGATCATCAGAAGAAAACGACACCTATGTTAGAGTAGTTGTTGAAGTTGATGATAGTCGTGAAACAACCGCAGCTGAAGACCAGAGTTGGTCAGGTTTGGAAGGCGTCACGCGAGTTAACTCACTCGTTCAACTTCCTAGATTTTCTGAGGAAAGACCAAACTCATGATCTGCTGTGACAGTAGAGGTGCTAGGTTGATTGTTGTGATGTCTTTTTTGTTTTTTTTTTGGCATTTGAACAAACATCAATTCCAAGGAAGGTCATGCTGATATGTTGGCACAGTAATAAAATGTTGGTGCAAACAAACACTACTTCAGTGTTCATATTCTTTATGTGCGTCAGCAGTGTCGCAATGCAGCTTCAAGGAATTGATGAAGTGTTCATGAACGCGCAACGGGTCATTGACTCATTGCATATGATGCTGTGCTAAATTCGACATGAAGCTTTGCTAGGAAGAGCATTCTTGGCGTGCTAAAACACCCTATCTACCCCATTTTTATTAGTGGAAAGTTGTAAGATTCTTGCATTTTGGAGTGATACTAAGCTTCACAAAGTTTTGTAGATATGTTCATCTTTACTAACTAAAATTTTATAAATCAACCTTACGATGAGATTTATTTCATAAATCCAACTTATGGTCAAGTAAATTTTTTTTTTTTTTGTTACCCACGAGGTGTCCTAGAAAGATTCCAACTATTAGAAGGCATTTTCAAGTCATCTATGCCTAAACTAATCTCCATTCGAGCTAGGTAGGTCCCTTGCGGGAAGTAAAATTTTGACCCTAAATTTTAAACGGTTGCATACATGAGGACGGTTTGAACCTATAACTTCACTTAAATCAGGAGAACTCCTTACCAACTCATCTGCACCCTGAAATTTGTAAATAATACTTAATAACTCGGCAAAAGTTCGCATGCCAAAGAAGGTCGGTAGGATGTGACAAATACTCTTTATAAACAATCAACCATCTTAATCCAGCACCTCAAAAATTCAGATGAACGTGTAGGGAGACTTTGTTCTCACATATTTTTCCATGCCTTGGCATTCACTCACCGCACGAAGTCACCCAACATTGCGACATTTACTCTTCTTTGCCTTCATATGCTCTTTTGTTATTTGACTACCTACCACTTCAATCACCGAATACTCCGCCAAACTGGTTGAACCTGACTTATAAAATGACCAGCTCTCTTGCTAATGCAGCATCGCAGAGTAGACATTTGCTTACTTCTGAATCACTTGTCCTTCTCAGCTCCTACAATGGCCACCAAAACCCTGCCCTCTCTTTTGGCACTCCTTGTCCTGGTTGCCCTTTGTGGACAAGTCCTTGCAGGTCGTAAAATACCAGAAATTTCCGGCAATGAGAACAAGAAACAGCCTCAGTGGTTGCTATCAGACCATAGCTTCCTCATTCCAGGCATTGGTAGGGTACTGGTGCCACCATCTTTCCACGTTCCTTCATTCAGTCCATATGCAGGGGGAGGGAGTTTTGTCCCTGGTGGAGATGATACATTCGTCCCAAATCCTGGGTTTGAAGTTCCAAATCCAGGTCATGTTGGTGCTACTCCACCAACACATCCTTGAAATTGCATTTAGGTGCATTTTCCAGGAGACTGAATGCTTTAAGTTTTATGGAGTAATAGATGCTTCTGTCCCTTTGGTGTAAGGAAGAGATCCATAATTTCCTTCACAGGGGAGAAAATAAGTAGTAGGGTGTATTCCTAGTTCCAAGTTTGCCATCCTTATGAACATTACTGGACTGCTAATAAATTGTGTACTTGTTTATATTTGTGCGTCCCTTCTATTTTTATTGAAAACATGCGTCATTCATGCAAGCGTTTGTTTGCCACTCCTTGGCCAGAGCATGGCCAAGGCAGACAGAAAAAGAAAATATCTTGAAGCTCATGACAAACAGCTTCATTCTAATATCTGCACGTACCATTTATTGCATTGACCACTAAACTAATCTGCTAATGATTATTGCTTCTGATGCTCAACATGCTAATGCTGCAATAGACGCCAGTAAAATGGGTCTGAAACAGTTCCTAAATTGACAGAAAATCATTGACTGACTCCCTTTGCATACGGAGTTCACTGTCTGCTGGACTTGATCCCGTTAACAGGTAATTGGATCCTATTCATTTGCTTCGGGATTATACACATAAAATTGAAGCTAATAAACGTAGCTTATAACACTAAATTTCACCACATACGTAACACTTAAGTCTGGTTTTGGCAGGATTTTCTCAAATACATATCAGGGTTGAGCGATAGTATAGTGTTGATAACAACACCACTCCAATAAATGCAAGGTTGTACGCTTTACTGACAAAGACAACATGGTGGAATAAACTTTAATATTTCAAAGATTTTTCAATATTTTTACCCTATATAACTCTATTTACTCATGAATATTACAGATTTTAAGAACTAAAAGAAAAGGAAGAAAGAACTACAGGATAAATCATTGAAGAATTCTGATGCCTGAAACCAATCAACCAATCAAATATGAATCATATTCAGTGCCATGGAGTTAAACTACTGACCACACTGTTCCACGGCATATGTTGAGCAACCAGTGTTCAAACTCAAGCAAAATGTTACATGATGCTAGACTAGTCTCGCTCTCATGATAAAACGATAAGAAACAGAAGATATCTAGTCACTATTAGTCAACACATACATTTAAAAGTCAATCATCAGAAACCCTTCAAATGAGCGAAGGAGAGAGAAGAGAATTGGTTAGGAAAACACATTTCTCTTCATCTTAAATCCAAGTCCTTATCCGAGTACATCAAAAGTCTCAATTGTTCTAGAGTTGGAAGTTTCAACATTGAGATTAATGCATCAAAGAATTAGCCTGCAGCAACAATTATTCCACTATCAACTAAAAGATGATGCGCAGCGAACAAAAATTTGATTTCAAATGTACATTATGCATAAACCTGATTATACTGTAAGAATTCACCATTTTTACCAGATAGAAACAACAAAATATTGTACTGGGGTCTACCCAACTGTTAGTAAAGCCAGCAAATTCAACAAATTTTTGCTAGCTGCTTCCAACCTAAAGATAACAACGGTTATGCTGCTACAGAAGCTTTGGTTCATCAAATGGGCACCAGCACAGCACAACTACACCAGTCCAACAAGGTTGAAATGAGTGGAATTAAAGGAATTAGGGCAAATTAATCTTGAGGAAGAATTATCCAACAGACAAAATTATATCCAGTGTGCGCCCTCCATGTTCTTGAATTTGCAGGAAATAACTCTAGAGGATATGTTGCTACTAATGACATGTTAAAAAGCATGATATTAATAACAAATCAAGATGGGCAAGATAGCAAGGCCTAACTGATAAAGTACACTAGTTATGGATTCAGAAATGAACTCGACAGCTAAAATGGAGTTAAATGAGTTTGAATCCTAAATATATTGATGGGTAATATGGGACCTCACTACCCATTCCCCTCCATTGACCTGAAGGTTTACGATAAACCACAAATGAGGGTTGATGGCCACTAGATCAAGCAGTTTTCCCACCACAGAATTTCCCAAAGATAAACATTTTGCCTGAAACAGATAAACAGCTAAACTTTTTAATTAAGGACCGTTTCATTACAAGAACCCATTAGCATTATTACTTGAACAATCCTTTGACAATTGACATCAATCCAAAATGCAAATGTTTCTCCTCATTAGAAAAGTTCATCTTTTTAATTCTGATTTTTCTACAAGCAACAATCGTTACTCCTTCACATATCCAAATATCATCGGAGCAATCGTGAACTGAAAAATAAAAAAGAAAACGAACGAAAAAATAGGTCGGTCGAATAGAGAAGTTTACCTGAAAACAAGGAAAACGAGAGGGAGTGAGAATCTCAGATACCAACCAGCTTGAAGACAATGAAACAAAGGAAGGCAAAGAAAATGATGAGAAATAAGTAATCAACAAAGACAAAAAAGTTGGTAGATCCATGATTCCTTTTCTTCTTCTTGGTAATGTTGATGGTGTTGTTCTTCTCCGTCGCATCGTTTTCTAGCAACTCAAGTTTCGCCATTCTCAGATTTCTATATGCCTCTTTCTGAGGTCTCATCTATACATGTATTTTTAACTTGGTTGACTTCATAGGTCCTACCTGAAAAAACAAGGATGTCATCTATCCAAGTGTTAGTATATCATATGCATAGTATACCTAAATATAATATAATCTATTCAGCTTTAACTAAATTAACCTTAATAATTACAAAAATATTTCTAAAAATAAAAATTTCATAAATAAATCAAATTAATCCTTAATAAAGATAAAAATAGAAATAAAGATCTTCATTTGTGATCTCAATGTTCCAATTACCTCTACTCCATTCGGATGATTTCGATCTCCCTCTTCCTTGAATTTCGGGTTCTCACATCTTCCAATATAATTTTTTAGCTATGAACATGATATGAGACATATCCATTTCCCAAGTTATGTAATTCGCTATTTATCATTTGTTAACATGCCCACGTTTTAAGTTGTATTCTTTGTTGTTTTTTCAAACATAGATTTTGAATTTTAATTTAAATTTATCTATACCACAAGTATATGAATCATATCTTATAGTATAAAAAGTATCATTTCCTTGAAGATTGTATTAGTTACCTAACAATTCTTGTAACACTTTGTTTAAAGTCAACAATATGATAATTTAATGAGAAAAAAGCTAAACTATATAAAATTGATAATTGATTAATTGATTAAGTAGTAGTGAAACGATTAAATCATGAAAACTTAGGAATCACTTCTATCCTTATTATTATCACGACTTATACGGAGAAGCATATGACTTAGTGGGTAATAATAATGCAAGATGGTGACTACTCAAAGTAGTTGCCCAACATTCATATATAAATGATTCATGACATTTATGTGATGGAAAATATATTATAAAATAAAAGTCATGAAATATCTTAATACACATAATAATAATTGAATATGACATTAAGAGATTATTCAAAACATAGTTTTGCATAAGAACAGAACAAATATCAAAATATGTACAGAATTACCTGCTAATTTCTTCATACGTGGGTATCGGTAACATAATGAAGATACCTATGATTGGTATCTACATAAGAGGCAATAACTAAAGGTTTACATAGAGGTGCTCTTTTGTTAGCCACGACAAAACATGAAGTTTGCCACGACGAACTTCTGGACCCAGCACTCGATATTTATGGTTTCATGACTTAAGAGTTAGACTTCAAAAACAAGGCCCACAAGTTATGGTATCGAAGCATGAAAATGAATCGATAATAGTTCTAGTGTTTTTATTAGAAACAGCTCAAGTCTTAGGATTTTTCGTAAGAGTTGGATTTCGAAAACGGGGTCTAACACTCAAAGACAAAGAAGAATAGATATTTCTGATGATTATGTGGTCTATTTACAATAAATAGGTGACTTAAGAATTTTTAAAGATCCACTTACTAGAAGGTCGTAAGACAGATAGGAATAAACGAGTCTTTAAGATTAAATATGATACTAATGGCAATATCGAATGACTTAAGAATTTTTAAAGATCCACTTACTAGAAGGTCGTAAGACAGTTAGGAATAAACGAGTCTTTAAGACTAAATATGACACTAATGGCAATATCGAACGATATAAAGCTAAACTTGATATTAAGGTCACATTCAAAAGGATAATATTGATTATAATTAGACCATTTCTACTATTTCGAGAAAGGATTTATCAAGAGTTATTATAGAGATGGCAGCTTATTGTAATTTAGAACTCCATGAAATAGATATGAAAATTGCTTTTCTAAGTGGGAATTTAGAAGAAGAAATTTAAGTGGATCAACTTTAGAGCTTTTTAGTTAAAGGAAAGAAAAGTATGGTGTGTAAACTTAAGAAATCAATATATGGACTTAAGCAAACCTCTCGATAATAGTATCCGAAGTTTAATAATACCATTACTTCTTTTTGATTTAAAGAAAAATATCATTTATTGATGTGTATACCTGAAGGTTAATGGAAGCAAATTTATGTTTCTAATCCTATATGTTGATAGTATTTTCTTTATTAATGATCTTGGTTTACTACGTAATACCAAGAAGTTTCTTTCTAAAAATTCGAAATAGGAGATATGGGTAAGACATCTTATATAATAAGAATTGATATATTGCATGATAGATTATAAGGAAAATTAGGGTTCTCTCATAAAGTATATATCAAAAAAAAAAAAAGAGAGAAACAAAATAGAAAAGTACCATGCAGAAGGGGATAAGTTTAGCCTTAAACAATTTCCAAATAATAAAATGGAATGTATAAGAACGGAAAAAATTTCCCATGCATATACTATTGGAAATTTAATATATGCTCAAACTTGCGTTAAACCAAATATTAATTGGAGTACGAGGCAAATATCGAAATATTCCTGAATTGGAATATTAGAAAGCTGTAAAAAATATCGAAATATTTCTAAATGTTTGTTCTTGCTCTGAAGCGTCTATCCCAATACAACAAATATAATGCGGCGCCTTGACAGGGCCTGTGGCCTTTCACTAGTACATAGAATGATGGTAATTCTGTATCCATACAGGTAAGATGGTATGTTTCTTTTTGTCTAACTCCACTAATGTATATAATAATCCACGTAGAAATAGGATATCTTCAATACAACAATGAAATGTTTAATGTACCAACCACATTGATAGTAAATGGGAAATATACAAGTTCCAACAGTATAACATATAATCATGTCGAATTTTTCCAATGTACCACTTCGGTAAGGAAATCCGTTCTTCCAAAGAAAGCCACATAAATTTATTCCTGCACGATGAGCACAGAAGCACATTTAGCACAAGTTCACAAAGCTGCAACAGTTTGATTACAGTGAGCTAGGGTATTTGTTGATTGAATTCAAAGCAAAGTTCATGCGCAAAGCATGACGGTGTCCCAAGCATAAACATGGTGGAACAACGAACTATTCATGGGGTTCAGGTATGACGTGCAAGATCTAGACTTGCATTGACTAGCTAGCATATAGATTCATTACATGTTCTTGGCAAAGAAACAGGTCAAGAGAAGGAGAGCAATGTTAATTTACCTCAGGAGTACTCTCCAAAGACTTCGACTCAATTGTTGCATCAGAAATTTGGGCCTCTTTTTTCTCATTTGAATAACTTCAAAATATAAACCAAAGATAATTGTCAAAGATAAAGCAAGAATCATTTGGATGTTAGGAACGTATTGCTAATATAAAGGACATAAAGATTGTCAAAAATAAAAGCCCCAATTGCTGCATGGAAACTTCAAAATAACTTCTCTTTCAAGCATTCAACAATGCAGATAAGTCGAAAAAGAATAGGAAAAAGTAGCACATTAGCAAGTAAGCACAATGCTGGCTTACAAAATAAGCAGAAAAGGCAAGCAGACACATATACAGAATGTAAAAGGAAAGCATGAAACTTTTCCTTGCCAAGAGTGAAGAGTAAATAAAAATTTTAAAGAGCATCTCAACACAAGAATTTACCAGTTGCATCTCATTGCTTCCAAAAATGTCTAAAAATAGCGTCTAAAAAAAATGAGTCAAAAGCATAAAATGACGTTTCATTTCTACCATAAATCAAAAGCCATAATAATCTTTTGCAATATAAGACAATCACTACTATTCCAGGAGGCCTGATTGTTAACATGACGGAATTAACAAGATGGACAAATCTTCCTTTCTAATATTCTTTTAATCCTTTTTATCACATTGAAAAGTGGAAGACACCTACGTAGAAAGAATGGTAACCCATATTAGCTCCACACAATCCACCCAAAGAAGCCTTTGTTCAAGGGGGATAACACCATAGGTAATCAAGTGGGCAAATGGCCAAAGCTTCCATCCTGCCTACCATGCAAACAAAGAGAAAGAGTTAGTAATTGGCTCAACGATAACAGGAAAAAGATCGATTAATAACATTCCAAAGAAATCAGCTCAGCAGTTCGGCTAAATCTTAAAACAATACACATCAAAATTATCTCTTCAACAATTGTTCGATAGTACACAATCTAAACCCTATAACATTAGCTTCTTCAACATATTACAAAGTTATATTAACTTCATCATTAGCAGATGTAAGTGATAATACAATCTTAGTTCCCATTAGGGCCAGATGAGTCGACAGCTGTTTATTTTTAACGAATATTAAAGTGTTTAAGCGGACTGAAAAGGCTCTTTCTTGTCATTTCAGAGGGACTGAATTTTTTAAAAAAGTTCACAGACCTATTTCGAGTTAAGTCCTAATCTCACTCCATGTTTGTTTGATAGGTAGAAAACCCAATAGTAGCAAGCAACTGAAGTCACAAAAAAGTGGAAATCTTCAAAATTAACATTTCTTGTTTCTAGCTACTGAAGGGAGACAATTAAGACTAAAAGCTAAAAAGTACAAATTCTGAATATAATGACGAATGCCTAAGAAGGTCAAATTACAAATTTTAAAAAGCAGCATGCCAAGTGCCTTGGCTTAGAGAAGAAATGCCACCATTACAACCATTTGAAGGTTCTAGGTAGATCATTTAAATGGCATGCACTATTTATGTAAGATCAAGTTGGAAGAGCATCTTACAGTTAACACTGGCCAAAATGTTCTCCTTAATTCAGCGAAAATATTCGCTGGGGACTCCAAACGCAAGAAACCTAACAGCACAAAGTAGATACTGTTCCAAACAGCTGCCCATACAGTCTGGTCAACGGCAGCTTTGGCAAGCACCACCCACCAACTTTTGGTAGGCAAAAGAGCCTAGAAACAAAACTAGCATATTTGAATCATCCTCATACATCGAGAAGTAATTTAAATGTTAATCTATGTCACTACCTCACATAGTTGATAGTAATAATGTGAAAGAGACCCATGAAGAGCAAAGCCGACAAGGCCTGATCTGAACATCCTCATCCTCTCAAACTCAAAAATGGATTTTCCTTCATAGCACTGCATATTAACACATAATTCAAAATAACAAGTCGATAACCAGGTCCAAAAATTAGCTCCAACGGAAAAGCTTATAGAACTATCAACATGAATTTCTGAAGACATGGTTTAGAGACAAAGGGAAAGGCATATATAAAAAGGGTTTTGCCTTACTTGTGCAATCCAATCTCCAATAGAGTAGACGATTCCACTGATTGCCATTTTTGCTAAGACAGGGTGTTCCTTTAGAGCCTCTTCGTAAGCAACCCAATTGTGTACAGGAGCATACATTATTACTTCATAAAGGGTCCATCCCTATCCAAAAACAGAAGACTTTTCTGCTAATCAGTTGACTAGTTTAGAGATTGAACACCAGTTACCAGGTTAGCTGCAAAGTTTCTCCGTTGAAAGCTTTTAATAACAACACGAATATATAATTTTTTTTCTTTTTTTGTGATCGATTATGAAGCTGAATGAGAGAGACAGAGAGATACACCCAAAAACTAGAGACAGAGCATAGGATAATGCTACATAACCAGAGAATGTTAAATAAAAATCACTTAATTTTCAATCACGATCCGAAAGAAGCCGGAGAATCCAAGATTACGAATTCCCGTCAGCTAACTAACAATCAGAAACCTGGTCGAATTGAAAGAATAACATCGACTTACATGCCAATAATCATGATCGATTGTAAGCAACTTGGTGATGACCAGAGTCCCAAAACCCAAAACAATAGTAGCATTAATTGATCTACTGATAAGCCTCTCTTGAAGATGATCAAGTTCATTCTCTATTCTCTCCCCAACAGATGAGGAAGGAGAAGAATTAGCTTTGTCCTCGGAAGAAGTGTCCTCCACTGGAACAACTTCCGTGTCGTCGGTGACAGCACCGACAACAACAGCCAAGTTCCTCTTCTGATGGGTGGACACGAGTGAGTAGTTAGATGGGTTGAAAATGGTTGAGAAGAAAACGGAAGACGGGTGACGACGAGGTATGTGGGATGGTGTTGTGATGATGGGGTTAGTTAGCTTAGTAGAGAGCTTGCGCGTGGTTATGGCGTTGAGAGAGGCCATGCTACACCGGAGATGGAAGTCTCGTCCTCCCTAGAGCCTAGACCTGGAATACAAATTTCTGGTAGCTGCGGTCGTACTCTTCGCATTCATTTGAGAAATTGACCTTATATAATTGATCAACGAAAATAAAGGCAATGGCAAGCACACGTAGTCTAGGCTATATTCTATCAAATGTTATCCGATATAAATGAACTTATATAAATATATAAATAAGATTTAATAAATCGGATCAAAATAACTAAAATAAAAGATTTGATATGACACCTTCCTAGCTTCTTGGCCCTCAAATTTTTTGTGCCAGCAACGCTGGCTTACTCTGTACCACTATATTCAAGTCATCTATTTATGTGAGATCCACATAAATAAGTGGTTTGAATGGAGTGACACAAAGTAGGGTCAGGCCGCCAACGTTGCTAGCACAAAAGATCAGATCCCAGCTTCTACGTTGCAAGATTTATTTATTGGGATCTTAAATTGCTTCATTTTTTTAGATTTTTTAATTAAGTTATCAATTTTTAAAGCCTTAATAGTTAAATTTTTTATAAAAATGAAATTGAACTAAGCCATAAAAGGTTTAAAGCTCAAAATGTTTTACAACATATTCTTAATAAGAGAATGCTCAACTAAATAAAGTAATCAGGTTGCTAAATATAATAACTTTTACAAAAACAATAATTAGAAATCACCTACATCACCAGCTGCTAATATAATTAGATTCTGATACAATTTTGTTACAAAAGGCAGCTACATGAATTCTAATGGCATTAACAAGTTCAGTCAACAAAAGTTCACAGTTTATTTCTAAGGGGTAGAAAATACGTCTACACTATTTTGTACCAACAAACATTCCTAAAATTCAGTTGAAAAAGCTTCCTGCATGATGTGTTGTTAAATTTCCCATTAACACTAGGTTAACACCAATTCTTGTCCTCAGTATTACCCTTTAACTCCGCATTATTGAACTACATTTGCAAATTATTATCCTTTATTCTTAAGAGCAAATTATTATCATTTATTCTTAAGAGGATCTTATTGTTTACCAACATTGTATTTGATAAGTTTTGTATAACATCTCATTACCCATGTTGCGGCTAGAATAGAATATATGAGAGATGATTAAAAGATTAGAAAATGCATTACATGTTCATGCATAATATGACATGCACATATACGTGAATAATAAATTTTTGCACATGAAAATAATTGTACATGCATTCATGAATATTCTGGATATAATTATTTCTAAATGTGATTTCTATTGAGAATTGTGATTTTTATGTGTTGAAAATTGATTTGGAGAGGGTATTTGCTGATTTAAAATTTTTGAAAATTTTGGAGAAATTTATGAAAAATATTGGGTATTTTAGACTAGGAAAATTGCTAAGTGGTAAAAACTATTAATAAATGGTAGTAAAATTTACTGTTCAAAAGCAATGAAATTTTTTATAAATGCTTTTAGGATTATTTGTCAAGTGTCATTAAAAATAAAGAGACAATTATAATAGAAATTGGATTTAAGTTATAAGAATTGGACATGTAGCAAATAACAAGTGTCACTTGCCAAGCCATATCTTAAGCCCTTACTCTTTTTGTCTCTCACGATGCTTCTTATTTAAAAGAATCTAGGTGTTTTGTTTTTGGTTCTCTTTTTCTCTGCTTCGTGGCTTCTCTTCTTTTTTTTCTTCTTGATTTTTATTCTTCAAATCTTCATTCATGTTGAACCTAGCCCTCTCATTTTTCATTTGCTACTCCTTCACCTTGCTCTCTCCTTCATTCTCACCAAAAACCCAAACCTTCCAACCCTCAAGATGGTAATGATCGTGGGTTGTAAAGTTAGGGATTTTTTATATTCTTGAAGATTTTGGAGCTAAACCAAGTAAGTAGGGCATTATTCATCCTAGGTTAGGTTAAATGAAGCATTTACGATGATAGTTAGAGGTTAATGACATGAAATGGTGTTTTGTGTATATATGTGTCATGGATGATGAAAAGTATGTAAATTTATTGCTTATATATATGCTTGATGAGTAATGATTTATAGAGATGTTATAGAGGTTGAATGATTATGACAAGGAGTTTTGTATATGCTAGAACGTTGGTGAAGAAATGAACATATATTTATTGATGTTTTGTTTCATATAAATGCTAAATAATGGGTTAGGAGTTGTTTTTATGGATGATAGATGTTGTATATGATGAGTAGGAAACTATGAGTTATGCTACATATGTTTTTAAGATGGATTGGTTGTGAAAATGATGTTTTAATGAGAATTGAAAGTTGAGTATAGAAATGAGTTTATGACCAGTTTATGTTCTATTTTAGATCAATCATGGACTATAATTGGGGTATGGCTGATATTGAGTTGAAATAGATTTGAGAATGAGGAGTAAATGAAGTAGAAAAGGGTGATCTTTGTACAAGTTATGTTAGGTGAAAATATGGAAAGTTTGAAGATGACTGACTGGAAAATGTTAACTGAGGATGCTTCAGTCTTTTATTCATAACTTTCTTCAGTCTTTTATTCATAACTTTTTCTCTAGTTATCCAAATGAGATGATTCATATTTGGATTAAACTAGAGACATATAACTAGATTTTTCATAAGACGTCGAATTCAAATTTTGTGTATAAAAGTCTCAAAATTTGACCTGAAGCTGAAAAACTGGATATGTTTATGTAAAAGTTCGTCGCGGCAAACTCCTTGCTTAGCCTCAACTAACTTGAAGGATTTAGCTAGGATTCCTTTCGGGGCCAACTCTAGATTTTGTCGTGGTGGACTTTTGAGATTTTTGCGAAAATTCCTCTCAGGAAGAGTTTGTTGCAGTGAACTTTTCTTTGCACTGAACATGTTTTTGTATTTTGGGCATATCTTGTCTTGTAGTTATCAGAATGGAATGATTTTTGATTTGGAATAAACTAGAGACATAGGGCTACAAATAATATAAATAAATAAATTCCAATTCGGTTTCTAAAAATTTCAATTTCATGATGGAAATTGAGTACAGGGCATTGTCTTAAAATAAAAACAGTTTGAAAACATTTGGAGTATAACTTTCACAATACTGAACCAAATTGAATGATTTTAGTATCGTTAGAAAGTTAAGAGATAAAAGGACAATTCTCAAAGGGAAAGTGTTCCCAAATTACTTCATTTTCATTGTATGATTGATCATGCATTGTAGACCCGAAGATGTGTTTCAGGAAAAATCTAGATTTTGATCAAATTAGTTATGAATTAGGATTCTAATGATTTTTATATAGGCATATACCATAAGTATACATGGTACTTATGTGAGTTGGTAATAGAAATGTTTACGTGGCGAGAATAATAGACAGATACCCAGGATTTTCATGAACATGAATTGTGCATATTTTATATACTACATATGCATTATAAAACACTTACAATTGTGCCAAATTTTGATATGTGTATATTACTTGCTATAGAGGAGCAACTAAAATGTTAACCTCTAGACGTTACCAGAACTTTCAGACATTAACTTCAAGAGCGACTTATAAGTAACGTAGACGGTCCCATCCAATTACTTGTTTGCTTTATATTAAGTTTAGATTATTGAATGAATGTGAATTGATTGTGTTGATTCCAAACAATGAAGGTTCGATAATTCTGGTGTATGAATAAGTTATTGAAGTGCTCATTGTATATGAATGTGATGAAATAAATGTTTCTTAACAATTTTGTTGAATGCTGGACTAAGGTTCGATGATAAATGTGATCTGAATATGAACGTGCAATCATGTGATTGACTAAGAATATGTTATGTGAAACATTCAGTACATGAATGCATGGAAGATAAAGGAAGTTATGATCGGAATCACCAGGATAAAGAGCTTAAAGCTTGGATTATGATAAGAGCCTCAGGCTCGGTTGTAAATGTACCCGACATTCACTAAGAGATATGGGACATAATTTGTTGGACCCCGAACCTTGGAGTAAAAATTTAGAAATAATAAATGAAATCAAATGAGTGCTTTGTATGTGATTTGTGTTATATATGAGGAAATGTGATTTATGTATGATGATGGGCTGAGAAGCCTTAAGCATGAATCATGATTAACTATGTAGGTATTATGGAAAAAGCAAGAGATTATGAATGACAAGATGCTATGGAATGTAAGAAATCATATAAATTGAGGTTGAGATTTGGATAAAATCCCAATGATAGTTGATTTGTTATAAATGATGTGTAATTAAGAAAGCGAAGTTAGGATGAATGTTAAGTGTGTACGCTGATTTAAAGGAAATTAGAGAATGATTGAAATAGAATTGGCCAAAGTAGTCTTCTTTGAAGTTGTAGCATGATCTTTTATCTTTCCAATGAGATCAAGTGTGCAAGATTTCGAGATCGGAGTTAAGAGTTATAGTTGATACAAGTTATGATGTTATATAAGATTTATGTTAGTGACAGCTTTGATGAATGATTGAGAATTGTGGTTTTGATGAATCAATTTAGTTGAGATTTGAGAAGTTCATGAATTGATTTTGTTGCTTGCATTGTTATGAAGTGTTTAGGCCTTTGAATAAGTAAATATGTGAAGATTATAAGTGTATATGATGTTAGTTGGGATGTGAGAAACATTGGAAGAAAGTTGAAGAGGTTTTGGAAATTGCATGTCCGTTAAACGGACATGGAAGTCCGTTTAACGGACAGCCTAGGGTCAAAAGGACCCCTCCCCTTGCTCATGTCTATTAGATGGACATGGATGTCCGTTTAACGGACATTCTCGGATGTTTTGGTGCTTTTTGGGCCGTATGTGTCCGTTAAACGGACATGCATGTCTGTTTAACAGACAGCCACGGGTCAACTGGTGGAAAACTCGATTTTGACCATTTTTTAGGATGAATCTGATTTTGTGGTCTTCATAAGAGTTGTAGATCTAGAAGTCTAATTTCTAATGGTCTAAGAACGAAAGAAATCCGAGTTCTAGATTGAAAGTTATGGCATTTTCTCCAAAAGAGATTCAAATCAATTTAGGGTTTGAACATGTTGAGTTGTTTTGATCATAACTCACTCATCCGACCTCGGATTGGGAGATTCTTGAAGGATTGAATTTATAACACATGTATCCTTCTCTCCATGAAAATTTGTATCAATTGGAGCCGAATTGAAAGAGTTTGATTGAATCTTATGAAAATATGAATGATTTGTTTCATTCGGATCTTGCTATTTTCTTTCCTCATCCGACCTTGTGAAATCATTTGCTTATATCTTTTCCGTCCGACATCCGAATGACTTGGTTCTCGAAGCGTTGGATTCCTAAGATAATAAATTTCATTTTATGTGAAATTTGTGAATTTTAGAGATTTAATTGAGGTAGATTATTTGAATCAAAGTGAGACAGGAAAGTTTTTGAACATAGTTCAGTATTTTGTGAAATTCGGGATTTGTGGAGATCCGATTGAAGCGATGTTTGAAGAGAAATAAAATTAAGACATGGGGCTACAAGTCATATGAAGAAATGAAAGTTCAATTTAGTCTTTAAGAATGTCTAATTGTGGAAGGAAGTGAATTGCTAGAAAATGTGTTAGTAGAATGATATGTCCGACATGTTTGGAGTATAACTTTTGATGTAGTACTCGGAAT
>JANPWT010000009.1:3378232-3389870 GCA_024678245.1 Erythroxylum densum | reverse complement strand
ATGTACAAGTCGACTTATCGGTACCGAGCAAGCATAAGTCGACTTACACATGGTACAAGTCGACTTACCACTTACAGAAAAAGTGCTAGAGTTATTGTTGATAAGTTTTATAATATAAAACTTTCAATATCACAAATATACGGATTGCACTTGCAATATGAAAGGTATTGTTCTTACGAGGACTAATAGATACCAAGCAACTTGAATAGAATTTTTTTCTAAGGTACTAAAGATTGATTTAAATTAAAATAAAATTGAAATTAAAACAACTTGAGCTGCCGATAAAATAAGTTTGATCAAAGTTTACTTGATTCAGTTTATCCTCAACCCTAAATATCTTAAAATTTTGATTATCCTCTTTTGAGATCTAATTAAGTAACCCTAATTCAATTCGATACAATTATAATCTCTCAATTCATAAAACTACTTTTAACTATTTAGTTAGAATCGAAGCAATCTTAAGGATACTTAATTTCAGAATTAAGATATATCTTCAATTGTTTATTAATATGATAATTGCAAGTCTATTAGGTTACTAACTCTCGTTGCTTATGTTAACATATTTAACTTTATTCACTCTCTTAATTTATTACCAAGTATAAGCATAACAATTATCATTAACATTCATTAATGTATTTAATTCAACAAAATAAAGTTCAACAAAACAACTTAAGAACAATCCCTAATATGGATTTAGAAGCCCATAATCATGTTAAACATCTTAGAAATCAAACTAAACATTCAAAATAATGAAATAAATAAAAGGATAAGAAAAAAACTAGTTGGAGTCTTGATCTAGAAATCTAGAATTCTTTGAAACTCCCTTGAAGTCTCCTTTTGATCTTCGTTTGATTTAGAGGCTGTTGCATTTTTTTGTGTTTTTATTGTTCTTTTATAGTGCTTTAGGATTATAGGGATATTTCTAGGATTTCCCACTTAATTATATTCCAAAAATAGCCCCAAAACCTCAAAACTTAAAAATTCTTACCAAGTGGAAACACCCTCACAATTGTGACCTACCTGAGTTGTTTCTCTTTGTCATGATCATGCATGTTGTCACGATCATGACAGAACCCTATGCAATGCCATCCATCTTTGCCTGTCATGATCGTGATGGTGTCACGATCATGAAATGGCTGCATGCATCTAAGATCTTCTCTTTTCTTCACATTCCTATTTCCGTACACTTCGAAACACATCAAACACCTCTTAAAACATTAAATTAAGATCAAAATCTTGCTTTAAACCAATCAAACACTTAGAACACATACAAACAGTAACAATAACATAATTATAAGCTTATACATATGATAATCATCTAAGAAACACTTAAAAACACACTCAACCACCTAGAAAAACATCATATAATCTACACCTATCAACATCTCTACACTTAAACCTTTACTTGTCCTTAAGCAAAGTTAAAAACAAAAACAAAAAATGCAATCACACAATCATGCAATAATGGTACAATAACATCAAATCTCATAGAATTAGCTTAATCGTAAACGTCAATCACTTAAAAATTGCCAATATTCTAACTTAATCCTTTTATGTTTAAGTGCTTGGATTTGAATATACATATCAATCAAAATATTAACACCCTATTCATAAACCTAAGACACTTGTAAGCATGAACTTATTATTATTAATTAATTAAAAAGGCAAACTATCACTATGTAACCTTTCATGAAAATTCTTGTTATTTGTAAAAAAACCAGTAGGCTTTATTTATTATAACACATTTTTTTAAAAAAATTAACGCTTACCTAGCCATTAATTTCCCCCAGTTACTCAACTATATTATGTTTTTTGTTTATCTTGGTTGGAGTGTCATTCTAGCCTTTAGATGTGAAGGTAAAATTTTTTTTACGAATGGCCTTGGTTACTCAACTGTATCACAATTATCAACTGGCTACCAATTCCATTCTTAACCCAGTTTTTTTAAAAAGGGCTAGCATAATAGGAATTTTATTTAATACATTATTTTTTCATTTAATTTCTTAGCCTACCTAATTTCTTGTTAATCCATCACTCTCATGAAAGAGTACTAATAAAACCTGAAAGAATAAATTTCATATCTAATTAACATGCATATTCATCCTAAAGACACTTTAAACACAAAATCCACTAGTTACTATGCCTTTACAATTTAATTGACTATGTTCAAAGCTAAATTAATTCCTTTAAATTCATGCCATTGACACATTCACACAAAGTGCACATCATACAAGAAAATGTTCACACAATGCCAACCTAATCAAAAGCTAAAATAATACAAATGCAAAATTCACACAGATATGACATGCCAATGCAAAAAATTCCCTACACCTAAACAATACATTATCCTCAATATGTGAAACAAAATAATACAGATAAAGATAAATAACAAGAAAGAAAATATTAGATCAAGAAGACTTATGGAGATTAAGACGGTGATGATGTGGACGATGGAATTTGGAGATACTCTATACCATAAATATCCATCAATTCTCTCAGCACAAAATAAACATAAAAATAAAAAGAACAAAGCATCAAACAATAAAATAGAAAATAGAAAATAAAATCTATACTAGTTATTGGGTTGCCTCCTAAGTAGCACTCATTTAACATCATTAGCTTGAAATATTCTTCATGTCTACCCTCATCATGGGTCTATTATAAGGTGTTTGCTTTCACCCATTTCTCCACATGGTAGTTTAGTAGCCTATAAATAGGACACCGATTGCAAGATAATAAGAAGGGCATGCTTGATCAAATTAGGAAATCTAATTAAGTTTAGTAATGACCTTTTTGGTTACAATCTCTCAATAATATAAGGAATGATGAAACTCCCTAAGTCTTCAATTAAATCTAGCAATTTGTATTGTGGAAGGCAGAAACTATTCATACCTAAAGCGACTTCCAATATTTCATTAATAGTTTTCAAAATTAGCTCCTCCTCTTATGCATTTAAGATTCAACTACATCAATTCTCATGAACGAGCTTCCTTTATTTGGATTCTTTAATACCTTATTCATATCGAATGTTAATTTTCATCACCAATCCAAAGGATTAGGTTGCCTTCATGGACATTTACTAAAGCTCTTCCAATATTTAAAAAGGGTTTACCAAGAATTAGATGACAATTTTGATCCTATTCAAGGTCTAACATGATGAAATCTATAGGAATAATAAACTTGTCCACTTTCACAAGCAAATCCTCTACCATATCAAATGGTTGCTTTATTGATTGATCCAACTACTAAATAAGCATGAAAGTTAGCTTCACATATCCTAGCCCTAATTTCCTGGAAATTGAAAAAGTCTTAAGATTAATACTTGCACCTAAGTCACATAAGAATTTAGAAAATTTTAAATAACCAACTATAATATGGTATAGTAAAACTCCCTAGATCTTTCAACTTTAAGGGAATATGGCTCATAATTATGGAGTTGTAGCTTTTTTTTCATAAAGATCATTTGATTGTCATCACAAGTTTGCTTGTTTTATAAAATGTCTTTAAGAAATTTCTCGTACTTGGGTATGCTCTCCAAAGTTCAATAAAAGACAAGTTAATTTCCAACATCTTTAGCTTTTCCATAAACTTTGCAAATTGTACATCTAATTTGTTCTTTTGAAGTCTTTGTGAGAATAGTATTTTCGGTGGATATGGAGCAGGTGGAACATAGGGAGGATCCTCATTCTTAACTTAATCCTTTTTCTTCTTCTCTTGGTCTTCTACAAGGTGAGGTTTAGCTTGTTTTTCCATAAGTTCTTATAGCTCTTTCCCACTCCTAAGTGTGATAGCCTTAAGTTGCTCCCTTGGATTTGCTTTCATATTTCATGGAAGTCTCCCTACACTTCGTATGAATAATGCATTGGCTAACTAACCTACTTGAATCTCTTGATTATGAATGGAAGAGGCACGATTCTTTACTGTTTAATTGGATTTTACTTCCATACTCTTCTAGGTTTCATATTGGCTTGTGAAATTGGAATTTAGCACATCCATTAACTTGCCACTCAGGATTGTAAATGTTCAAGTAAGGATTATTACCTTTCCAACCAAATTTCACTTCCATAAAGTTAAACTACTGCAAGTTATTATTTTCCACCATGAAGCAATTAGCTGTGATATGGCTTTCTTGTCTGCATAGATTGCATCCTTGTTGAATTACTTTGAGTAGAGAGGAAGAGATGCTTTCAAACTATTTAATTGCTTGGTTAGGTTTGCAACCTCAACCTGCAATGTTATCACTAAATCTACAATAATAACTCCCCATAGAAGATGTGTTAAAGATAACATTGGGGGAAATATTTTTATGAGATCTAGAAGGAAAGAAACTACAAAAGATTTAAAGGTAAAGAAAGAAGTAAACTTAGGTTTCTTAACAATTCAAGAACTAGCATTTTTTATCAATATTTCATTTACAATTTGGGCTAACTAAGTGACTAAGATTAGGTAATCATATGGAGAATACAAACAAGGAATCTAAAGAATTTAAAATCTAGAACACTTACTTGATTCCTTAGCTGATGTGGATGAAAGACATGCAAAGCCTTAGCTATACTTCATACACAATGGTTACTTTTAGAGCTTATAATTCTATTTTGTTGTCTTCTAAGAAATGGGTTTGATACGAATAGGACTGTTGAGGTAAACAAGAGTAACATGTGGCTTGATGTAACCTTATTTTTTGATATACTTAGCTTTCTAGTAGAGACCTTGTACTATCGTTAATGAAATTTCATTCAATTTTAAAAAAGGATCAATCACATTAGCATTCAAGAGTTTAGTTACCTCTATCTTTACCAATTCCTTCATAATAGGATACACCCTCACTTGGGGTTGTACATCTAGCTTGAAATCATGCTCCATAATAATCTTGTAAGTGAAAAAGTAAAGGCTAACTCGTTTATGTTATAAATCTTCTAAGCAATGTCCCTTTCATGCTCTTTAAGCATATTTAATAACTTCTGTAATATCGGTTTCCAAAACTACTGAGAGATAGAGTGTTAAATTACTTAGTCACATGAATTACTTCATATTATAACGAATTTTATGTATTTAGGATATGATTTTATGATTTCATTGATATGCAGCATATCAGCATACACACATGAATTTTGATTTAGAAAAAATTGCACTCAATTGACATGTTTCGAGGTATGAAAATTTCAAAATAATTGTGATATGATTGTGCATTTCTAATGTCTTGTATTTTGATCTACTAATAAAAAGAATTGATGGATTACAATTAGTAATTTGGAGTTAATTATTACAATTGAAAGATTGATGGATTACAATATACATTTAGACTAGGAAAAATTTCGAGTAGCAAGACAATTGACATGTGGAAATTTAGGATGACTAAGCCTATAAAATGAGTGACATATGGTAGTAGACTTGAGTGAAAAATGGCCTAGAGAATTGAGTGACAAATGGCAGAGGAACTAAGTGACATTTGGCAGCTTAAAGAGTGGACATGTGTCTTGCTTATTTTCATGACAAGTGTGCTTAATGAAATAACACTCATCCTACACCATGTGACTAACACATTTAGCTCCACTGTAAAGTTTCTGCTGTATTCTTTCCCTCTCCTTCCTCTCGTAGCCGAGTCCATACCTCACCCACACCTTTGGATTTCTGCTCTAAATTTTGTCCATTACCACCTCAAAACTTTTGTCAATTTCTTCATAAAGATAGCTATATGTTGTTGTCTTCTTCTTATCTCTACTGAAACTCATCCTATTCCCTCATTGTTCCTGAGATGATCTTGCATGCATGTGAGACAAAGCAGGGTTGATACATTGAGGTGGCATTTGAGTTGGACAAGTAAGTGAAATACTGATCTTTATGGCATGTGTTAGCAGAATTATGATGATTGATTAGGGATAAATTGAATATGGTATTGGCATTGACATTGTGCTGGAAAATAACGAATGAAAGGGGTACCTTATGTTCTATTTTTGGATGCATGACAACAATAGTTTATGGGCTATTATATAGATCATTTAAGTTGGGATTTGAAGTATAACTGATGATGAATTCATGCTAGAGATAGGTGTTATTGAAGTGTTTTCAAATTTGGAAAATTTAGAACTGCATGTAAGATGTTATAAAGTGAATGGTAATGAAACAAATGAGCATATTTTTGTGAGATTTAGTGTAATCAATATGGAAGCTAGACTAGTATGAAATAAAGTAACTTTGAAGGGCATGAATTCTAGAAAAATTCAAGTGGTAGTGATGTCTCAAAGTATGTGAAATTTGTGTAAAATTGAGGGAAGAAAGACAATGCATGATTGTAGGCCCCAGTGCACGATCGTAGCCTATTGAACAAGCTTCTGTCACGATCGTGGCAAGGTCCCCCATGATCTTGGGCCTAGTTTTGCAATGTTAATTTCAGCCTTGTGTACATGTTGTACCAGTTGGGGAAAAGTTACTCTAAATTGGTTTATTTGGACTTAATTAAGGCTTGTAATAAACCTAGATTGTTACTTGACTAGTTGGTTAAGAGCTTGATAAGTTTAGGTTGTTAATTGATGTCATAACTTAAAGAATGTACTGTTTTGGTGTGAATGCAACCCAATATGGAAATTATGATGTGATGAAGGAATAAAGAAGTTCTTATGAATGCAAACATAATCTTAAGGAAATGAGTAATGTGTATTAGGCATGAACGAATGAGAATTAAAGAACACGAGGTAATTGTGAATGAGAATTGGGTAATCATATGATTATATATTGCTAGAAAAATTTGGTGAATCTATGATTGATGAATTTGGAGTAAATCAAGCTTACTTAAAGCATAAACCTGATTGCAAATGAGTTGTATGCAAGCTATAATGTTTGAATGGTCAACATATTTGTATAAGAGTACATACTTGGAAAGTCAACTGAGCATGCATTGAAACATAACACATATACATGTGCATGATTTTATATTCATATGATTAAATAAATTAGTGATTTTTGAACGTGTCTATTGTATGATGATGGATGCATAAGGTGATTGTCAACATCCAGACATTCCCGGAACATCGACGCAACAACTTTTTTGGAGCGTACGATGAGTTAACTTAGATGTGTAAACTCATTTAAGTGTGCTTCTATATGAATTGTATGTTTAATATGGTACGTGTGTTCAACTAATGGATAAATGCCAAACTTAGATTCAAGGAGTTTGATATATGTGGCAAGAGTATAATGAAATGAAATGAAATGAAAACATAGCATATGAAATGATGCATCTCATCACATTGAAATGCATGATCAGATAAAGGAGTTATGACCAAAGTGATCAATCTGTAGAAAAAAAGCTTTGAGCTTAGGATTATGAAAATGAGCCTCAGACTCAGATAACACAGACTTAGTATCCATAAAGGATACTAGCCAAAAATGTAATATTGCGTCTCTTAAATTATTGAGGGATCTAAAGTGTTAGACTATTGAGTCACATGAGTGACATCATATAGAATGAAATTGGTACATTTGTGACATGATTTTATGATTGTCTTCTTATGCATAAAATTAGCAAACACACATGAATTATGAGTTAGACAAATTGCACTCAATTAACGTATTCCGAGATATGAAACTAAAATGAATGTGTGTTTTCAATGTCTTGTATGTTGGTTAACCAATGAAAAGAATTGATGAATTGTAATTAGTAACTTGGAATTAATGAATTAAAATGTACATTTTACATAGAGATTAATTACAAATGGCATCAATAATTGAGTGACAAATGGCGTAGATAAATGGGTGACAAATGGCAATATAGTTGTGTGAAAAATGGCCTAGCATAATTGCAACATTTAGCAGCCTCATAAAAGAACAAGTGTGCTCACTAGGAAGATGACATGTGGCTTGTGTCTTTATATAACAAATGTCCCTAAAGCAAGAAGAGTCATCTTACACATGGCATTTCTCTAACATTGGCTTTGTTTCTGCTGCTCACTTTTTGCTATAGTTCATCTCTCTTCTCCCTCTCACCACTGAAACTCACTTCTCCTTTATAGCTTTGATTTTCTTCTTTACTTTTGTTAATGATTACTTCAAGAACTATACAAGATCCTACACAAAGATAACTAAAAATCAGCTATCATCTCTTTGCCTTTGTTGAAACCATGATACTTCCATCTTGTACTTGGATGGTCTTGCATGCATGGAGGGCTAAGTTAGAATTGATGAATTGGTATGGAACTTGAGCTAAATGAGTAAGTAAGTACTATTATTTATGGCATGTTATAATAGAAATCCTATGATAATTGAATTGGGATATATTACATGTTGAGTTGATGATGAAATGAGTGCTGGAAAATGATGCTTGTATGATAGTTTCTATTTTGGTTTTTGATGCATAAAAGACCATAGTTTGTGCTACCAAATGAATGATTTAAATTGGAATTGGATATGGAATTGATGAGGATTTGAAGTATAATTAAGGTATAACTGAGGTATAAGTAATGGACTATGATGAAGGTGTGATGAATTTGGTATGAAGATGCTAAAAGTTGGAAAAAAATTTGAAGGAAAAGGATGTTGAACCTTTGGTTCACTCATCCCATGATCGTAAAAGCTACATAAGCTCCTTCCCACGATCGTGGGCAATGTTTTGAATTGAAAAAATTGTGTTTTGTGTGATGGTTAAACCATATAAGGATAAGTTGTTTTACTTTGGTGTATTAGGACATGATTAAGGCTTGAAATGAACCTAGAAAGTTGCTTGATTAAGTGATTAAGTGTTTGATAAGTTTAAGTTGTTAATTGAGGTTATAAATTAAGGAATGGATTAATTGATATCAATGTATATAAATTTGGGAAGTATGAGTTATTAATGGTATAAAGATGTTCTTATGAATGCAAATGTGATTCAAAGGATATAAGTAATGAAATAGATATGAATGAATGAGAATTGGGAAATTATGTGAATATATAATGTTAGGAAAGGATTGATGAATGTATGAATGATTAATTGAGATTAAATCGCCAACATCGAGAAATTGTCGGATCGTTAAGGCAAGAACACATCTGGAGCGTACTGTGAGTTAACCTAGATATTTCCTCACTATGATTGACTTTGTTTGTGATTAATGTCAATTACTAAATTGTTATTGATATAATTATGATAATTCTAGACATTGTTGGTCTAAGGAACTTGATATTTGGGATTGTACTGAAAGTGTTTATAAATGGAATGTGCAATTTAAAATGTGTTCTCAACTAAATGTTGAATGTCAAACTTAGATTTAATGATTGTGATAAATGATTGTGCACATTTAATGAAAGTGATTGATAACATATTATGTTAAAGGATGCATTCTGTCACATGAATATGCATGATCAGATAAAGGAGTTGTGACCAAAGTGACCAGTATGAAAGAACTTAAAGCTCGAAATGTGCACAAAGAGCCACAACTCAATTGTTAATGCGACTGGTATCCACAAAGGAGTACTGGATAGTATCTGAAGTGAGCCTGGTATCCACAAGGAATATGGGACAGTGAATAAGCAATCGGTCACAATAAAATAAAAGTGAAAGTGGAGTCTCATATATATTTGCATCTATATCTTTATATGTATTCATGAGATTGATTGCGAATGATTGCGGAGTTAAGTTGATATAATGAAATGCAATGCTGTTGTACATGTTGATGATACGAAGGATTGAGATGAATGGTTGGATTATTCTGAAATGATTATATGAAGTATTTGTATTCATAATGTGCTCGTTGAAACATTATTTATAATGTGATATATGGAATTTGATTCTGAATGAGGTGATATACTGATTGAACTGTGTTATATACTTAATATTTTTATTTTCTATTTTAAGGAGCAAATCGATGATGGTTCACTCACTGAATTCGCAAAACTCATCAAAATTGCGATGTTGATTTTCAGGTTCAAAAGAGACCTAGCTAGACTAGTTAGAATACAATTACTACAATTGGACATGAATTAGTGGTCAGGATTAGTTGTACCTATAGAGGCTTTTAGTTATTTTTGTATTGCAAGTTGTGTCTCTCAACTGTTATGTAATGTAGATATGAATCTGAAGTGTAATGACATTCACGACTGAATATGTTCTAAAATAAAAAATGGAACTGAATGATTGTGACTGAGTATGATTCTGAATGAAATGATTCAAAATGAAGATTTGAAATGCTTTTTTTATGTGAAACCTTAAACTATGCAAATGTGACCGTCTTAATGTTCCATTCTCGTAGAGCTTTGATATGTCGAGCATATGCTCTATGGTAGTGGTATGTTATAAAAATGATCTCGGTGACTACAACAGATACGGGATAGTAAATTAGGTTGATAGGTACATGGTCACAATAAAACAAAAGTGAAGATGGAAACACACGTGCATTTGCATATACATCCCTACATTTATTAAATGATTGAATTGAGATGAATTATTAAAGTATTTTGAAATAGTGAATTACAGTTGAAGTTAATGGTAGATGTGTTGTGATATGCAATGCTAGCTTACATGATATGCTTGTGGAAGTATGATTGTAACATCCCACCCCCTACTGGAAGGGTAAAATAGGAAATTTGTCATAGGATGGGATTGATAGGGAATAATTAGTACTGTTCATGCATAATAGGATTGATACACAGTATCAATTGTGCACATGGAATTACTGTATATGCATTCATGATAATTCCCGGTAATTGGGCCTAATGCAATTTTATTGGGATTAACATGGTTATTGGGTTTGAAAAATTATTTTGACTGATCCATTGACTATTTTATATTTTACGGGATTTTTAGGAATTTTTCTGGATTTTTCCGGAGAAAATTCCCGGACCGGAAAAAAAATCGCCAAGTGGCGAACCGGTTGATTTTCTACTGTTATTTGGGACTAAACTATTAAATATCTTGGTGGGACCCATAAATGGACCCACAAAACTAGTGGAACCGAAATTAGAGTGCTAGTTGCTTGGTCTTTGTTTTATTTCTTTCAAAAAAATGTGATTGGTTCTTTGACTTTTCTACATTCTCCTCCAATTGCCAAGTGGTCCCTTCATTTAATGCATGATCATCCTATGCATTCTCGACTCTTCTAGTGGAAGGAAAGAAAGATGACTTGCTTTATTTATTCCATTCTCTCACGGCCATTAGCAACAAATGAAAGAGTTCCTTGCTTTGTAGTGCTCCTCCACCGAAACTCTTCATTAAATTTTCAAAAAAAATCCTCCAACCTTAAGTGCCTTCTTTCTTGCATATAAGCTTAAGCTTTCTACCCTCTTACCATGATGATGTCGTGTATGAGGAGGAGGAATTAGGAAGTTGTGATGGTTGAGGGAATTGAAGAGTGGAAGCTTGAATAGGTAAGTGTATGGTTTAAGTTTTCCTTATGCTTTGAGTATGCATTTAATGAATCATAGTAGTTAGTTGCATTGATTGGAAGTTATTATTCATTATATATGATGTATAATGCATGGAGGTCATGAAACCTATGGTTTAAATTGTTGGGTTTAAGACTAAGTTTAAGTATGACTTGAAAGTTGTATGATTGAAGTGTTTTTAGCTTGATTTTGGATTGTATATTGATGACTAAACTAGCATGAAATGTAAGAGGTAAGTGCTGCCAAATTATGGTGGTTATTCCTAGTGAATGTAGGCATGATATAG
>JANPWT010000009.1:3345545-3359911 GCA_024678245.1 Erythroxylum densum | reverse complement strand
TTGTGAAGAAATTCTCTGATGATGATTTCATTATTTTATTGCTCTATGTGGATGATATGTTGATTGTTGGTAAGAATATTTCTAGAATCAACAATCTGAAGAAACAGCTGGATAAATCTTTTGTCATGAAAGACTTGGGATCAGCAAAGCAGATTCTTGGCATGCAGATTATTAGAGATAGAAGTGTCAAGAAACTATGGTTGTCACAAGAGAAGTACATTGACAAAGTACTTCAGAGATTCAAACTAGACAAAGCTAAAGTAGTTAGTTGTCCTCTTGCTAATCACTTTAAATTGAGTTCCAAAGAGTGCCCTTCTACAGATGAAGAGAAGGAAGAAACTTCCAAAGTTTCACATGCTTCAGCAGTTGAAATTTTGATGTATGCCATGGTTAGTACACGGTCAAATATTGCTCATGCAGTTGGAGTTGTGAGTTGTTTCCTTTCAAATCCTAGAAAGGAACATTGTATTGTAGTCAAGTGGATTCTCAGGTATCTTCGAAGGTCATCCAAAATATGCTTATGTTTTGGAAGAGCAGAACCTGTATTAGCTAATTATACAGATGCAGATATGGCTGGAAATGTTGACTCGAGAAAGTCTACATCAAGTTACTTGATTACTTTTGCAGGGGGAGCTGTGGCATAACAGTCAAAGTTACAAAAGCATGTTGCACTTTCTACAACTGAAGCAGAGTTTATTGCAGCAACGGAAGCCTATAAGGAGTTGCTATGGATGAAGAAGTTCTTTAATGAACTTGGTATCAAGCAAGAACAATATCAGCTATTTTGTGACAGTCAGAGCGCTATTCACCTTGGTAAGAATGCCTCATTTCACTCACGATCAAAACACATTGATGTGATATATTACTGGATCAGAGATGTGATGGAAACGAAACAATTACAATTAGAAAAGATCCATACTGATGAAAATAAATCAGACATGTTAACCAAGATTCTACCAAAAGGCAAGTTCGAGTATTGTTGATCAATAACAGGCTTGATAAAGCCCTCTATGTAATCGGGATGGGGAGATTTGCTGAAAATGGGTCCCTTTTCACATGGAGGGATACCATATTTGAATTAACAATTGCGGCACCGATTTCGATGCCACATTAGTTGAAAGATATGAAAAAGAAAGACAGCTGCAACGCGGTGGAGTGCCTATATAAGACACTCCCTACTTCATATCAAAGCACAATATATGCAGAAGGAAAACCAGAGCAAATCAACTACTCTGAAGTTAGGAAATATATTCCTAAAGGGTTGGTGAGTGACAAAATAGTAAGGTTAGTATTTTTAGGTTAGGAAACACCTTGTGAGCCACTATTTTGGTCTTATCTCTATATACCTATTATTTGTAATAGTGAAAGAATTATTCTGAGTTCTGTCTGTAGACGTAGCCCAAAGTTAAGGGTGAACCACGTTAAATTTTTTGTGTTTATTTTGCTTATTTTATTTTTTTCTTTTTCACAAAATACACCCACTGTGCCCAACAGGTTGTGGAGCTGAAGTTATGACAAATAGATTTGGTAGCATTTCGGCTAGCATTATATTTGTCTTCTACGAGTTGAGCGATTCCCGCAACATCATGTAGGTTCTCTCTGGATATCATCTCGAGGCCCCGAAATGAAACAATTTTGTAGATTTGTTTGATTTAATCATATGGATTACACGGCAATGACCTCAAACACTTAGGTAGCCACAAAAAGTAATGCATTGGGATAGCTTGTAAGGTTGTAGCTATGAATTTAGATGCCCCAAATCAAACTTCAAGTTGTTGGACAAAAACGTCCCAGGTAGTTAGTTGAGAGGTCATATGTAACCATTGAAACCGTTGGAGGGCAAGTCCCGTAATATAAAAAGCAGCTATTGTCCGGGAGCTGTTGTGTCGAGCTTGGGATTTGAAGCTACAACATGTGCATCAGGAAGGCAATCAGAGTGCGGACAGTCTTGCTACTTACTCTAGCCCCAGAGTTCACACCCTTCAGGAGGTGCTGTCGCTCGTCATCACCCCTATGTCCCGTGATTCTCACGGCATCTTGTATCGGAGATCTCTGCCCTAATTTTTTTTTCTAATTTTCTTTTCCCTTGTATTCAAAAAAAAAAAGGCAGCTATTGTTAACTGTTGATCGTTGGGAGTACCGTGGTAAGAAAAGAAATGCTCTATTTGAAAGAAACATATGGGTATTTCAGACTTCAGAGTCTAGGTTTGAGCTGAACTAAAGCATTATTAGTTGGGGTGAAGTGTGCTGCAGTTTTGTGTGGTCCAACTGAGGACGAAGGTTGATTTAAAGAAGGGTGGGTGGTGCGGGCCTATCATATAATAGGTGAAGATGCGTTATATAGGAGTAAGGTGGCTGTTTTAGCAGGGTTAACAAGGGTGGTTGTGTGGCTGGTTTGGCTATTTCTTGCATTATGTTAGCCATAACAGATTGTTGGGCAGTGACAGATTTCTAGACCATCTCAAATCTTTCCGAGTGCTTTTGGATCATGCTGCAGATGGACTCATACCGATCAAGCTAGTCAGTGAGTTGAAAGAGTTGTTCATCAAAGCCCTTCGACCGAGTGACCATTCCTTCAGTCATCATGTTACACTCTCCATGAAAGCACCAAATCTCACTCGGAAGGTAGTAGAAGGGAGAGAAGGATGGGAAAAGGAAGAAACTTTTGGGGAAAATTATACCATTTCAAGTCTCTGTTTATACTAGAAATTCATATTGTTGTAACAACCATACGCACTACTCATCTCCGTACGATACTGTAAATATTCTTTCTCTAAAGTCATTCCATTGTAACGGTATTACAAATCATAAGCTTACTATCTGATTGTCTCTGTCGTTTTGCGTGTGCTGTGCCTTTTGCTATCGTGTGGGAACTGGTTCTTAGGTTCAGCTGGGTCTGCAGGGATCCTTGAGCTGGTTATTTCTCCTGGATACGTCCATGTCTGTAACAAAAGCTTAGTTTCTAGAAACAAGAATTACCATGTAGAAGTAAATCAAGGCTAGGACCGATTTTGATCCAGTTCCGCACTCAACATGTGATGAAGAAGGACATCAACTCTTTGACTACGAGTTTTTGTTCTGAAAAATCATAAAAAGATTGATCGTATGTATTAACACTTGTAAAAGGATTATATATGGTAGTAATATGCCTTAAACAATAAAAGCAGTTTACCCAACATATCGAGGTCGGTAACTCAAATCTTTCACATCCTACATAACATGGTAAAGACCATTAGTTTGCTGTACTGTAAAGCATAGAGGATACCAAGCAATCAAAATTTAAGAGCACAATCAAATAGATCAACTGAGGCTTAAGTGCAAATGTAAAAACACTGCAGAATATACTTCAATTTCTTGTTTGGGGTATGTTTTACCCAATAAACGTAATAGGTTGACGAATATGAACAGCAAAACATCGGAGTAGATTATTTATATGCAAAATTGTCAAACATCTCAACTGACCATTTGCTGCAAAAGGTCCACAGATATCATTCAGATTCTCCAATAACAAAATACAAGTTATGTGCATTCACTAGTTTTAAAAGTATACATCGAAATATGGAAGTTTTTAGTAGTAAGCAACTCATTCAGCACTTTTAAGAGAGAAAATCCTCTTTTCTCCTCTTTTAACCTAGCCTTTCAAACAATTACCGAAATTGCGTTTTTGTTTAATGATGCCTAAACCATGAAACAAATTTTCATCTCATATTTTGATGACATTTCCAGTACACCCATCATCAATATAAGATGGTCTTCTTAAAAAAGGTTAGAAGTTTCATAAGCTGTCAATACTTTGGTCACCATCATTTAAGCCAGGGTAATTAATGAATTAAAATAATCAATAACTGACAACCTGGCCAAATAGTAGTTTTCTGTTTAGTATTGTTTGTTAACCAACCTTGCCCTCATCTCTGCTCTCTGATGTCTCAAGTTCCATCTCAGCAAAGAATGCCTCCAGAACAAAAGCAATAACCTGGATGATGAAGAAAAGATGAAGCTGTGATATCTTTATGAAAACAAGTCAACAAAGTTACTTATCCAAATAAGAAAATACGAGTTTCATAAAGGCAGACATAATCCTTAGTTATAGATGTGTCAAATAACTCTTATTTATCACAGCATCATGGATCAGACATGATTATGTTATAGATTATCACTCCTTAAAATTGGCATGCATCACTCAGGTAAATGAAACCAAGATTTTGATGGCTAGACATTTTCAGTTCACTAACTTTATGACCTAAAACCATTCAACTAAAAAGTTAAGTTGATTGAGGACCATGACTGGGTAACATATTATTGCTAACAAGCCATTCGCAAAGAAGCTCGTGTATCATGGAGATGAATTATTCAAGGAAATATTACCCCCATTGGAAGTACTAATTACAATAAGACGTTTCAAACATGGTTCTGAAAATAACAGAGTTTTCTTTAGAAGATTTGACTACAAGTAGGATATGATGTACTTTCAGAAACAGACCACAGCAATTCATTTAAGCCGAACCAAATAGACATCCATAAGAAAATCAATTGAAATAGATTCTATAGTCTCAAAAATAGTAACTGAAAGATTCACAATCAATAAACCATTTAATTCTGTCAAGAAAGATTTATTACTATTATTACGTATCCCATATAAGAATATTACTTATGTAGCCCATATATGGAATATAGGCTATCTATGTAATAGAATCAAATCCAGGAAAGGATATAAATTATAAAATGCCCCTTATACATCGAGCTGAATGTGTGTCAAATCTCACACTAAATACAAGGTACTGAAACTAAAATTAGCTTTTAACATAATCAAGGTAGTGTAATTTGTAAACAACATACAGAAGATATCTTTCATAGATACCAGAAAAAGATAAAAAAAATTAAATATACCAAAGAAGGAATGTCTTACCAAATTTAAAAGCAGCAAAACGGTTAAAAGGTAGAAGCTGATGAAATATGCAAGGGTCCATGCAGTTCCAGTCAACTGCTTATAGCTCTGGAGTAGGATGACAATAATCATTTAAGCTTCCAACCACAATAGCTTATTAGGGACAAAGAGAAAGAACGAGTAGAAAAAGAAAGACAAAAACTTTCAACATAATCACAAAAATTTAGGAGCACTGAAAGAAAAAGTAAACTTTCTACAATTATGATGTCCTGATGTCATTACATATATGTAATCTAGGATATCCTGCATATGAAATAAGTGTTCACAGAACTTTTACTTCAGTGCCTGGAAGTTTGGAGGAACTAATTAGTCAAAACAAGGCAAACCTACTGTAAAACATTTTAGAACTATTTTAGTATAATCTCACACCAGACAATTGTTGGGAACAAGGGCCTTTCTTAACCCCTTTGCACAAAGGTACAAATATCACTTACCAAAAGCTGCTTTAGCATTAAATTGGTTCAAATATATAGAGACGGAATTAAAAATGAAACAGAAACGGTAGGGTAAAATCTTAGGAAGTAGTATATCTGAATGTACAAGAAAGTTGACACATCATTATGCAATGTTACAATATCATCATGTAAACAGATAATGCATTTTTGTCCTTTTACAAAGCCTTGCAATACATCTCAAGTTTTATATATGACCTCTATATAATCAGACAAGTCACAGTCCATATATACATGATTTAGTAATGATTGACTAACTTGATTTAGCGGGAACAGGAGATACTTTTTGATAGGGTTATCAAGAAAATGTACAAATCTATTGATTCCATCAGATTAGAAACACAGTAGTATCAATATTTACAAGTTTCACGGCTGGATATATAAGAGACAAGCAACTCTGGCCTTTCCCTAAGATTGTTAATAGAAAACATAAAAATAACAGGAAACACTGATATGAAAGTCTCACGATCAAAGACTCAGCCCAGGAAATGGTATTTTCGTTACCAAGGACTAAATATAATGATGGAAGTCAAAGTAAAGACAGGACAGAAAATCATGTAGTTCAGTACCTGCATCCACTCTTGCCAATTGTTCATAACTAGCAGATTAAAAAGGGTCACCATTCCATTTGGATAGTCATTAAAATTGAAAAGCCAATAACTGATTTTGTCAAGGAAAGGTATCTTCAAAAATCAATCATCTATTATAATAGTGAAATATAGTAGAAAAGGTCACCAATCCCGCAGGCAGTGTGTAGAGGAAGACAGACCTTTAGGTTTATAGATATTAGATCTGGCAGAAATAAGACATTCCCAAATCATTGTCCTGTACTGAACTAGATGAACATACAGTGTTACCCTTGAAGAAAAACAAAAGGTTACTGAAGCTACTCCAGTAAGTTGAAAAGGATACTCGTTTTCAGCAATATCTGTTTCCTCGACACTGGGGTTTCCAGCATTAACAATTCCTCCAAAAACCTACAAATTCAATGTTCAAGAAAAGACTTAATGCCAAGAAAAGATGATATATGCAGATATGTGTGTGTGTGCGTATATATATGCATGTATGTATGTATGTATGTATGTAATCGAGTATTTTGCAGCAACACATGGAAAATTTCTTGTATACACGTGCTGGTCATCTAAAAGGTTTCAGAGTAACAAATTGCAGATGTTAAGATATCCCAATAATTAACAAAAGACCAATCTTTATGATGAGAAATATTCTAGTTTAGGGGAAACTGAATTGAACAGAAAAGATATATCCATAAGTTAGTCTCAATTAACTGCCAAGGTTTTGGACAATGGCAGGGAAGTAGGAGTACCTCCCCGTCGATAAAGTCAAGTCTTAGTAGTTAAGCTAAGGGATCTTATTTGCAATTTTGTGGTGATATACCAAAAGAAAAAGGTAGCCACTATTGCATTATCCAAAACAAACGGTTTTCCCAAAAAAGAAAGTTGTATTTAGAAAACATCTTATATTGATGCTTCAATTTTAAATCAATTGATTTGTCAAGAAGTCAGTAAGAGTAACACTTACCAAAGAAAGTTATAATGACAGGAAAACAGAAAAGAAAATCACAACACTAGCCTAATGAACTAGCATATGAAGAATTTAGTAGCAATTTGAAAACCAAGCAAGTGAAGAGATGAGTCAGTGTACCTGGACACCAAGAGAGCAATATATACACATAACACAAAATATGGTGCCTAGGTATGGCATCAGACTTGGTACGAGGGTTAAGAAAGTGGCAACAAAAGCTCGGTAGCTACGGACATACATCAGAAGTCTAATTAATCTCAACATTCTTGCAAGGAGAAGGTAGCGGATCCTGAAACATGAGATATGAATGTTATAATTACATATATAAATGTATATAGATAGACAGACAGATAGATAGATAGATAAGACACATAAAGAAGAATTAAAGTTTTCTTTTTTCAAATATAGAAAAGGCTTACAGTTTCCTAGCCAAAAACTATAAAGATTCGCCCGATTTTTATTTGCACATATAGGGCAAATATACCGAATACCATACCTTTACTTCAAAACAGTGAAGTAACATTAAACAATTAAAAAATCCATTTTTTAATATATTTTCTATTTTTCATTAATAAAAATTTTATTATTTTATTATTAATTATATAAAAATATTATTATTAATTATTTAATAAAATTTATTATATTAAATATTATTCTATTCTATTTGATTTATATTTAAAAATATTTTATTTCTATAACATAAAAAACAGCTTCCCAAAAAAACTGAAATTTCAGCTTTTCTGAAAAGCTCCAAATTTTAGCTTTTGAAAAAGTTGTATTTTAGCTTTTTCAAAAGCTATTTCAACTTAAAAAGTGCTTTTGAAGTTTGCAGCCAAACACCTATTTTTTTCCTAAAAATTGCTTTTGCGGTGGAAAAAAGTACTTTTAGAGTCTCCAAAAGTTGAACCAAACAGGCACTAAGTCTAAGAGAATAACTAATGGTCGTTGTTATCAATGTAAAAAGATTGGTAAATTTAAGACTTACTTCCAACATTGAGAAGGAAAAAAGATTTAAAGAAGAAAAAGTAAAAGACTTCAAGTAAAAAGCACAGATATTGAAAGTTAAATCTTTCTTGTCTCTATATGTATAAGGGTAACTTGTCTTCTTTGGTAAATTATATCATAGTGGAAGTTCGATTCCTTAAAATCTTTAGGTAAAATTAGTTGTCTTCAAACGAGTGTCATGTACTTTATTGCTTAGACACCACCTTGTTCCAAAAGGTTGATCCCCAACCTCAAGGGCCCCTAGTCTCAGGCCCGACCACCGCTGGGGGATTGCTTAGACACCACCTGATTTTACATAGAGAGAGTCAAATAGGTCTATAATTTTTGTTGATCACTCAATTTTCAGTATTGAACATTGAGTAATGATACCTATCCCTGCAAGACACAGGATCACACCAAACTGCAAATATCAAAATGGCCAGTAAAACTTTTAACCATATTTGATTTAACTGGAGCAATGATACAACTAAACCAAGTTGCCAAACTGCTTTATAGTCTTACTTTAGTCTTTATTTACTTTTTAGATGATAAATCATAGATGAAAATGTTGTAAAACTAAAATGTTTTGGTGGATACAAATTTTCATTACTTTTAATATGTAAAACCCAAAAATTTTATTACACCAACAAGAATTTTTTTAGGGTAATTAGATATAAAGTAAATTAAAACTTTGGAACCTATCTAAACCTGTTAAAATTTAATTTGATGGAAGTAAAAATAGATTAATTGTATGCTCTCAAGTTCATTCTCATCTGTAAATACAGAAATGATAATAAAGAATCATGTGCCTTTTGAATCAATGCAATGTGAGGATAATCTTGTTGGTGATTAGCGTATGTCAGTGTCCAAATTCAGCATAATAACATGTAAAATGTCATCCAATTAATGTAGCATCTAATTTTTCATGACATTTGAAAATTAAGAAGTTCAAATTCTCCAAAACCAACCAATCATTTAACTACTCACCCCTATTTTTGTGGATGTTAAGCTTGATAGGTAACTAACAATTACTAAATAAATAGAGATCGAACATTTTCTCAGCCAAATATTTGGTAAATTATCAATTAGAAAATTTAATAAAAAGCGTTTGTTAGAAGAAAGACAAGGATAATTAGATTAAAAATCAAAAATTTTGAATCATCGAAAGCATCCTAAGATCCGTAGGTTTCAATTCAAGGAAAGCCCGAATAAGTAGGAAATCTCAAACCCCAAAGTAAAACTTTATCTTGTTTAATTATACATACATTGTCGAAGAGGTCCCTGCAAATTAACAATTCTCATTTTCCACTCAGTTTCTGTGTAGCCATGCAAAACAGAAGATCATCAAGAAAAGGAATAAGCAATCACCTCTCGCATGCCTTCGAGATGTTATTTCTACACCCTCTTCCATTTCGAGTGTTGCTGTTACTTGTAGCCATTTCGATGGTTCTCTTCATATCGCCTCCATGGTATCCATGTCTCGCTTCGAATCCCACTTCCAGACAAAGAAAACATCGTATCGACACCATAGCGAGATGGGTTCTTCCGGCATTGCCATTGACAATAGTGTTCGTAGTGCAGTGCCTGTCGTCGTCTTCATCGTTAATGACGAAAGGGTTCTCGTCTCCAATGCCATTAATGCCGAAAAGGGTTTCTTCTGAAGGATTCGCTCCGTGGCTTGTCGCTGCTTTGATCTTGCAGTTACTTGTTATGGCGAATTACCAACAATCCATACATAGTAAATGGCCTATTTAGGGTTTTGAGAGATTGTCAAGAATTTATGTACATTCCTCGTATACATATATACTAGAACGACGACTTCCATGTCGGTTTTCAGTTGCGTGATTTTTTACGGGTTCAAATGTTAGGGCATTTTCAGGATACTTTTGGTGTAAAAAAGAGGTTATATAGTTCATCTGGATACTATATGATTTAGGTCAACCTATAAGCGCCACGTTCAGTGTCATTTGACAAAAATCCAGTTAGCCATTTACACCTAGTTTAACTTTGAATATACTATAAAAAAATTTAATGAGAGAAGGCTTTTTTTTTTTTATTCGAAGAAACCCGTAGGCGGGCTAAGCGGACACATCTCTCTGAGGGTTTAATTGGTGCATCACCCCACAGGCGGACCAAGCGTACGCACCTCATCATTGAGGGCCCAACTAGTTCTCCATCTACAGGTAAAATTCCGGCTACCCTAAACTCTTACAAGAAGGGCTAGCATGGAATCGAACCTGAGACCTAACCAAAATCAAGCCCCGCTCTCAAACATCGAGCCACACCCCTTGAGGGCTAATGAGAGAAGACATTACGTAGTCTATAGTAAGCCACACAAGCAGGTAAGTAATCAACCTAAAATAAAAGCTATGACTCGCGTGGAGGAACAGTAATAACCAAAAAAAACTGATACTAAAATTATAAGCTAATCAGGAGGGTAATTCTGATCCTGTAAATATAATTAATGATATCCATTACAATCGAAAAAGCTAAACAAGCAATTGAGAATCTGACTCAATTATAGGATCTTTGTTACCAAAATCTCAAGTTGTTTTCATGCTTAGAAAGAAGTCTCCAGCAATATTTGTGATTGTCGAGCAAAAAGATTATTCCTAAGCAAACCACCAAAGGTGGCAGTTCTAGATGATAAACAAAAAGAAGCGTCACTTTTCAGAGTCCGATCTCTTGTCTAATATTATGGTGTCTTATTGTGTCCAATGAATCTCAGCCGTTTATTTATGTGAATCTTGTGTAAGTTCCGTGTGGACTCCACGTGGACTCCACGTGGATCTCACAAAATAAATAGTTGAGATTTTATGAGACAGAATAAGACAGAGTAATATTAGGCAGAGGATCTTGTTCCTACTTTTCTAACCAACAGTCTTGTTGAGGCAAGGGTGAACTAAACCACTTAAAGGCAGTATTGATAAAAAGAAGCAAATGTGGTAGATCGTTATCTTTTTCAGGGATCAGAAACATCACAGTCACACACCCTTCAAATACTCAAAGATTACGCCACTTCCAAGCAAAAACCGTAAAACAGCACCAAATAACGAGATTTGTTTTAGCTCTCCTGTAACTATTCCCTATAACTCTCCTAAATCTATCTTAAAACATAAATCATTGTCTCAAAGCTAATGATCAACATTTTTAGAAGAAACAAAAATTACCAAGTACATAAGCCAACAATAAATACCACTACAATAGGAGTACCCAAACTGACACACATACAGAACAGAGCTACGTAGCAGGAGCATAAACTACTTCGATACCATAACCTATTTTGTAGTTTATTGTGAGGATGTCTGATAAGAGCCGAAACAATGTAATAATAACAGAGCAGAAGAAGGAAGAATTAGTGGAGATGAAGAACAGAGAAGGATAGAATGTATTAGGAATATTTGTATAAGCTGACACCAGCAGAATTCATGAGTCTGCCATACTCATCAATGTCATCATTGTTTTACAAAATTCCACTCTGCCTTCTCATACATTCTCTGTAAATCTATATACTATAATTTTCTGTAACAAATCGTAACTAACATGCCAAGCTGGCCATAACAACCAGTAACAAACTTGCCACAAAACATCCATACAAATAGCTGCTCTTCTTATTCATAACTTGGATTCCCTTCATGCCTCTTTGTTGGGCCCAGCTCTAGGGAGACCATGAGCTTTCTTCCTCCTCTGATAAACAAATCGTATTGCTGGAGTAGTAGGCTCATCAATGTCATTGGTAATAGCAGGCTTTGGCTATGACGTTTGGACTTCGTCAGATTGCCATACAGAGAGCTAACAAGCTACTGTTGGAGGGCATTAATCTTAATACCATGCTGACAAGTTTGTTACAGAATAATCTCTAACTAATTTTTTCCTTAGTAGCCATATATATACATGTGTAGTCTTTCGGAGAGAAAGTTTTAAGGGAGATTGTTCCCAGCGCAAGTTGAATAAAATACTTTTCCTTTCTACTCAATTATCTGTACTTTTCTCCATAGCTATGTACTTGCGATGTAGAGTCTTTGGTGAATGTTCATCAGAATTGGTGAAATTAACAACTACCAAGTTAAAATCGCACATTGCTTTTACTTTGCATATTCAAAACCTCATATGAAAGCCTTCCTAATGTAGTTTTCATTTTTTTAGCAATATAAATTAACAACTTTTGGAATAGTTACTTATTCCTATAAGAAGTCTTTTATTAAATTCAACAAAAGCCCAGATGTTTAGCCCCCATTTTATATGACAAGTCATGAATATTAACTTTATCGTTCACGTGGATGCTCACTTTCCATGGCTACAGGATCAGAGATTCAGAACAAATGATATGTCTTCTTTAACTTTGAGGATGTCAAGTAACCGAATTCTTACTCTTGAACTTCCCTGATCGAATGTAACATAGTTTCTCGACAGTAAGCAAATGCCAACAATTGTCAGTTCTTGTTATTAGGTCCACCTTCACAATTTGTGTAAGACAATTAATATATATATATAAACAATACTCCCTCCGTTTCATAATAAGAGTCGTTTTAGAAAAATACACGCTTATTAAGAAAGCTAATAAAATTATAGATATACCCTTATTAATATTTTCATAAAATTACCTCGGTAATCAGCATCTTAAATAAAATTGTGAGAGAAATTGTCTTGAAATTGTGATCTATATAATTAAGATGAGAGAAATGAAAGGTTAATTTTGGAAGAAAAGCTATAAACATGCATACAAAGTCAAGAATGACACTTATTTTGAATAATTCAAATGTATCTAAAACGACTCTTATTATGAAACAGAGGGAGTAAAATATTAATTAATTAAATTATCCTAAATGCTTACGATGCTTCGTAATTGGGATTTGCACGCTACTACATGTTCACGGCAGGTACGAGCTCGCATCAAAAACCCTGTCTATAGCACACTGTACTCCCTCCATTGCTAAGTATGGCAGCAGCAGCAGCGGCAACTCACATTTGCAATGCTTACTCCCCACCAATCAATACCCGTTCTTACCACTACGTTCACACTCTACCGCTTGCCATCAAACCCAAAGGTGAAATTTGTACATATTATAATCCCATTTTGATTCTTTATCTGCTCACGTCCATTTTGTTGTAGCTGCTGCTGCTACAGTATCAAGACTTGGGAAGAATTTCTCAATCAGAGCACTTGACTCTCCCTCGGATGAGAAGCCCTATGAGATTCTGCCAACGGGGAAAATTGCGTACTTGGATGAGCTAGACGTTGTCACTTTTCTCGACCCTCCTAAGGACTTGATTCCTCTTGACCCTGCCTCTTATAGTCCTGCTGCTTATCTCTGGTTTGTCATACCCTTCTTTTTTTGTTTTCCAAATCAACTTCTATTCTTCTGCAGCTAATTGTTCTTCTGAATGAGAAAACTACCTATTTTGGTGCACGACCTTCTTCAGACTTCCTGATATAATGAACTTTCAGGAAAAAAATTGAAGAAATTCCACAAGAAAGGCGCCACAGATTGCTGCGGTTGCTTAACCCTAGGTTGGTCCCTACTTTCAGTCTCTGTTAATTTGTGAACTTCTGTCAGACTTTATTCATATGAGTTCTGGACTAATTTAATGATACTTCAAATCTAGGAGTGATATGCATGTGAAAAGATTTTGTGGATTAAATGGCAATCGGGACCTTGATGCAGGCTTATATCAAAAGCTTGGCAGATAGCAGGTGCGCGATATGCCGATCCTAAGTTAGCAAAGAGAATTGCGTCCAACTTATTGCATTGGAAAGGGGAAGAAATGCCTATTGAGCTTTATAACTGCAAAAGTAGTGGAGGTAATTCTTCTACATTGTTGTTTTTGCTAGGGCTTGGATGACTGAGTGAGTCCATGTATGACTTGCCCAACAATTGGAAATGTTGTCTTAATGCTTTATGCTTTTTGAAGAGGGTAGTCAAAGATAAAGTGGATTCTTAATCTGGAGAAAATTTTGATGAGTAATTTACGTTGAGAAATTTACGTTCGTGATTCTAATAACCACTACAAAGCATAGGATTTAAAGGCCAGTTCTGGATTTTCCTTTTCAGTTGATTCTAAATGATTGATACTCCAAGAAGAGGAACTAAGGTCTTAATTTGTATGGGGCTTATTCTTTTTCTGGTCATACACTAAATAGTCAAATAGTGTTTGTAATAATCCAAAGAGGGATTCTGTGCAATGCATGAGGAATTCTTGGTGTGATCCTTAGGAAGTTCTATCCTTTCGAAATTTGAAGCAACTTCAGATTAATTTCATTATTCTAACACCTTGAAACCCATTAAAATAAGACTATGCTAAGGTGAGGTTTGGTTTGAGCACAGGGTTGGGTATGGATATGGGTATAATAGTATAAGGGAATGAGAATGAGTATGAAAAATAAAAAATGATGTTTGGTTTGTAACTTGGGTTTCTGTATTAATATCAATAATGTTGTTTGG